>PVIJ01014637.1:0-39775 GCA_004024925.1 Scalopus aquaticus
GGAGGGAGGGAAGGGAAAGGGCACAAAATGGAATAGAAAAGAACACAAGGGACCATGGTGATGGATCACGGGTGAATTGGTGGTGGGCTACCCAAGGGGAATGCAAAATGTAAAAGACATAAATAACAATAAAAATATATATTATATAAAAAAATAAATAAATAAAATAAAAAAACTACAGTATTCAAGACAGCCTATATATTGGCATAGGAACAAACAGATTAATGATCAGAATTGAGTGTCAATCAACTGTCGAAAATAACGTTAAATTTTTCAATGGGAATAGGATGATCTTTTTAATACATGGTACAAGAAGCAGTAGGATATCTATATCTATCTAGCTATCTACCTACCTTCCTATCTGTACATACACACACACACACACACACACACACACACACACACACACACACCCCTATACCTATATGTCTGCCCTCATGATTTTCTTATACTATATACAGAAGTGTAAAAAATAATTCCATATAATGTTCTTTCATATTTCTGGCTTATGAGAGAATAAGGCTCGGTTAACTTGATTGTATTAAATTCAATACATAAAATATTTACAAAAAAATGTTTTTCCTGATCTTTATAACAGATCTAATCATGACATTATATGAAAATTGAAAATATCAAATTGTCCACATGTAGCTTTGGATATGGTCTATATGTATAATATCAAGGCTATTAGGTTTGGGGATAGTAGTTCTTGAAATGCTTTATTTATGAAAAAAACTATATCACACAATTTTAAACATAATTCTAAGTCTATGGATTCTCTGAAACCCAGTCATGGGTCCATTTTCAGTTAAGTGCATTTGCTATATAGTTTAGTTCTCTACTTTATTTCTTGTCAGGCTATCTAATGGTATCAATAGTTTTGCTTCATTACTCACGCTGGTATTAGAATTTTAATGTTTTTTAAATACAGATAAAATCCATGCTAAATTAATATTTACTAAAAAAGTCAATAAACTACAACATTCAAGTTAATAAACCAGTCAATATGCATAGCATCATAAAAGAGTTCCAAGAATAATCAGGAAAATTGCGCCGACTGAATTGTGGAATAGGGCCAAGGGAATAGTTGATTTCAGTCTTCACATTGTATTACACAAATACAAGAGGGCTGGAAAAATATGAAATCTTATTTTATTAAGGAATGTATTTATTTTAATTAATGTCTCATTGGAAGCAAATTATTTGAATTCCTGGGGGATTTTCTTGCTATATGGATTTTACTATTTTGCTATCAAGCTGTAGCTTAAATTCATTCATTTTATTGAGACTCTGCCAGCTAGTAGATGCTTTGTTTTGGCTGTGAATATGAAGATGAATGAAACACAAAATTAGAGTTCTTGCTCTCAAAAAAAAAAAAAAAGCTTGCAATAATAGGAACAAAATTTAACATGTGCAGAGGGAATGATTCTGTATTAGTGGAAGTTAACTGTGGAACTTTGGGGAAAGACTTTCTTGAGGAAGTAATCTCAAAATTGGACTTTGAGGAACACTTACATTGTTGTCCTTTTATTAAAGAAATTAAGGTAAAGGCATCTGAGACTGAAATACAGATTTGCTAAAAACAACTGATAACTGAGTTCCCACCCATCCTTTTAACTGGAAACTAAGGCGTAGAGAAGTCACTGTAATATCAGTATAAAGCTTATTACAGTGAATTAATTAACTAATTTGCATTATACAGCCTTCTATGTAAAAGAGAATGCTTATTCTTAAAGTACATGACAATTAAGCATAGAGTTCTGCTGTAGAAGTGAAGTGTTAAAGAAAGTCTTATATGTGTAAATTGTTGTATTGCTCCAGTGAGAATCATTATATAAAGAAAAGTTTGAATCCTTAATAAAAGGCAGACAGAAATTATAAATCCTTTTTTTCATTTTTGTAATATCCATTCCCTTTAAGTAAACAACAAAATCAAGTTGTGTATATGCAGAAATTTTTACAGCAGTTAGATAATTGACAACAATTCATGTGACATCCTCACAGTTGACTTGTCAATTGATAAGAGCCATTATTCAAGATGCCACCTTCAATATACACTAACGATACTACTGTGAATAGTCTTAAGTCAGCAAATATTACATGGTGACATATAAACCTTGATGTTTCAAGCAATAAATCAAGAGACAAAACTGACCTTCACCTTCTAAATGCTTGGCACAATAAAATAAGTCTGAGTAGAATGATGAGGTTCACACAGGATGGTTAAAAATTCAACTACATTCTCTGCAAAAATCACTAAGTACTTCTTAGTAGATTATCAGAACTAAGAAAATCAATGCTTCTGCATCTAAATTAAGTATTTAAAATATTTGCAGGCATCAGTTATACTTCAGACAGTCACTTTGTTTTATTAAAGAAAGAGAGGAAGATTCAATTTAGGTCAGATAACTACTGGAAACTTTTATATTTTCATCCAGTGAAATATTTGAAGTTGTGTTTCAAGTGGTTGTTCAAAATAAAAATGAAAGCTGTGACAATGTGGAAATGTCTAAAATTAAAATGAGTAACTATCAAACAGTCTTCTCATTCTTATTATTGCTTATGTCTTGTTGCTTTAATGAGGAGTGATGAGACAAAGTAGAGCACAGGGAAATCTAGGCAGAATCTTAGGAACAATTATGTAGTAGTGAACTCTGTTAAAAAGTGGATGAATCTCCATGGGGAACCTCTACACCTGAGCTATTTAAATCCAAATTGGAACAAGCAAACTAAAGTACTTGCCACAGATCCAATCTTGACACAGACACAAACTAGACACCCTAGTAATCTAGTAGTTCTTGATTTTTGTTTGCTTGTTTGTTTTAAAGATTCTGACTTTCTTGAAGTTGGCTATCTTTAATTCCAAAGTATAAATTATATGTAGGCAGTAAGACCCTTCACTCAAGGTATGATAGAGCTTGAGTTAATTTATTGGCTTATTATAGGCCAGGTATTAGGCGTTTCCTAGTAAATAAATAAATACATACATAAATAAATAATTAAATGTTTTTCTTCCCTATTTTATTCTTAGGGGATTTTGTTATTATTTGTGTGTTTGTTTTTAATTTTTTAGCCCTAGCTGCAGACCATTACTGCTCTTTTCTCAGTGACTTCGGTCTTTTTTCCTGATGTGGAGCTGAGTCAGCCTTCACACTTTTTCTTGCAGTTGCTGTTGTTTGCTCCGATAGACTTACCAGCACTGCCCCAGTCATTCTCATGAATGCCTGTTGAGGTCTGTTGAATAAAATCTTTAAATTTAAATTCCCCCAAAGTCTGGTTTCATTGGGTCCCATACTTAAGCTGACCTACTCTCAACCTTTAGCAGTTCATTACTAATTTTCAAATATTAGCTCATTTTATGAATTTTCCATGGGTCTGATATTGACCCTAAGTACTTGTATTCAGTGTCTCCTTGAAAGTTGCCATCTTTCCTTATATCGGGGGTTAATGGGTTGTCTTGGAACCTCAGATGTGTGATGAAAATAATTACCTGCCATTTTCTATTGAAGGGATAGGAGCAACACTCTCTTCAATTTACCTAAAATGAAGTAAAAATGTTTTCAAGACAATAAAGTGTAGGTATTTTATTACATTGCACATGGTAAATAAAACATGTAAAACTAAAATAATATTCATTTTTATTTTAAGAAAAAAATGCATTTAAAGCCACACATTGTCCGGTACCTTAGTATTATTCATGTGATGCAATTTTAACATGCGACATTGTCATATTTTTTAGTTCTAAATAATTCATAACTATTTTTATTCAGTTTTAATTTGGAGGTCCTTAGGATCATATATTTTTTGTTAGTGCAATATTTTCACAAAATTTAATCATACTATAATAATGATATCTTAAATTTGAGCTCTTCAACTTAGCAGTATAACTCGATATTTTTTTCTGTACAATTAAATGTTTTTCAGAATTATTTTGATCTCATAATATTTTATTCTGAATGCCATTATAAATAAAACTACAGGAAAATATAATTTTTAAAGATCTAGAAGAATTTAACCTTTTGAATAATTGTTTTTGCTTCTGGAATCCCTGCTGGTCTTGATTCTCTTGGCAAATAAAAGGAAACAGAGTTTGAGGAGAATGGAAACAGTTTAATTTGTGGACAGACTGTGGAGGGCAGCAGATAAACCACTGTCCTGCCCTATGGCAGGGTGCAGGGGAGTTTGTCTAGAGTTACAATTCTGATATTATCTTTGTAGTGAAGCTATTTTCTGTTGGATTGTGAAAAAACAGGGTTTATTAAGCCTATTGGGAAAATAAAGAAAATGGGAGAGCTTATCTGATGGGACAAAGAGAGACATATTTTGTAGCTGTTTCAGTTCCATTAACTTCAAGTCTCTTGAAATGATTGCCATTTCACTGCCTATTAAAATATTTTTACTCAGTTCTGAATTAAAGGTTATAAATATATTCTACTTAAAAATCATTTGAAACTTGAATAGACATTTCTCTAAAGTAGCTATACAAATGGCCAATAAGCATATGAGAAGGTGCTCAACATCACTAATCATTATGGAGATATCTGGAAAATATAAATTAACTAAAATGAGACTCCACTTCATACTCATTAGAATGGCAGTTATTAAATAAAAGCAAAAACTAAGAAAACCACAGAAAGTAAAAGCATTGGTGATGATGTGGAGAAATTGGAACTTTTGTGTATTTCTGCTGTGTCTGTGAAATGACATAGCTTCTATGTAAAAGAGCAGGCCAGTTCTAAAAATTTAAACATAGACTCACAATGATGTGGCAGTTCACTTCTGGATAGATACTCCAATAAAGTAAAAACAGAGACTCAAAGATTTTTCTACCAATGTTCATAGCAACATTATTCATAGTAGTCAAAAGATATAAACCCTTTTATTTATCGATGGATGAATAAACTATGTGTGGTCTATACACACAATAGAATATCATTTATGCTTAAAAAGAAGTTAAATTCCTACATATGCTACAACATGGATGTATCTCGAAGATATGCTAGTGAAATTATTCAGACACAAAAGGATAAATATCTTATGATATTCCAATTACATGAGATGCCTAGAGTAGTCAATTTGCATTTACAAAGATTGACCTTTGCCAGAGACTGATGGAAGAGGATGGAATGAAAAGTTATAATTTAATGAATGTGAAGTATCAGTCTGAATGATAAAAAGATCTGGAGATGAATGGTGGTGATGGTTGCACAAATATGGTGAATGTACTTTATGCCACTGAATTGTGTACTTAAAATTGATTAACATTATGAATCTATGTTACATATTCTTTACCACAAAAAAGTAACAAAACACTTCACTAAGATATTATTATGACCAAAGCATTAATTTGTGCTACTAATTATTTCTCACTGGAGTGGCAAATAAAAATTAATAGCCATTAAGTAAGGAACTTAACAATACCTAATTATACTAACACTAACTACAATTTTCTTCTGAATAACTACCAGTGGTTCTTCTCAACTACCACGGAGAGAAATAGTGGCATTTTATTTTACTTACGCTTGCCTTAGAAAGCAATTCAATGTGTAAGAAAAATGACCTCCTAACATAAAAGAAAATAATTACTCTTAAAAATTGACTTTAAAAACACAAAAAGAGGAAAAAATGTATTAAGTAACCAATTAGGAAGGAAATTATTATTGTGAAAACTTAGGAAAATTCTTAAATATAACCTGAACTAGCTCTGTAGTTAAGCAAATCATCATGTATCTATCTCATAAACAACTAAGTCACATTATATCTAATGTATAAATTATGAGAGTAAATTGTTATCTAAAGGTTAATAAATACATTAAGCTGTAAATAATATTAACATAACATAATTATATATTATGCTCTTTTTTTTTCCTTGATGAAACTTCCATTTTTTTTTTAAAGAACTTAGTTTAAAAAGACTTTTTTTTTCCTTTTCATAGCTATCCAGGTGTGATATCCTACATCCCTATCACCATCAGCCTTTTTCCAGTAAAGATATTATCTTTGAACATCTGGTATTTTTATAACTCTATAATTAAAGTTTATAACTATAAATTATTTTGTAATGGTCACGGAGATTTGACGGCTTATGTACCTAGGCAAATGAAAATAAAATTAATAATAATGGGTCAACAGCTGAATAAATGTCACGGAAGTACTGTAAATGTTAAATATCTTCATTCTTTGAAACTGTTTTCCCTGCCTTGCTCCATCAACATCTTTTTCCACTTAATAATAGCCTTAATTTCCTGAGCATGTTCAAAGTATGCAGAAATTACTACCCATGAAGTAAATTTCATACTTGTCACAGCCCAGAATCCATGCAGGATGAACTTGTTGGGGAAGGGAGTGGTGGTGATCGGGAGAAACTGGTAGAAGAATGAAATAGATCCTTGTCTATTTTTCTGCTCTTTTCCTATAGTCCATATTACCTTGAATAATGTGTTCTTTTTATTTTGAAATATTTTGTTTTTATACTGTTAGAAATAGAGAAATATTGAGTTGATAAAAATAATTGGGAATTCCTGAACAAGTGATAGGACAAAAATAAAAATTGGATATCATCTCATAAAACATACAATCAGGACTCACTGATAATTGGAGTCATAATTTAATATTTCATGGCAAAATGGTGATGCAAGAAAAACTTTAAAAACCTTTCATCTTGCCACTTTCCCACCATGAATAGTAAATGCTTTTACTCTAGCAACTCAGCCATTCAATTCTTTGTCTCCTTTATCATTGCTCTCTACATTTGTCATTTATCCTTCTAAACCATCTGTTTCCAATTCTTTCTCTTTGCTTTACATTCAGGACTCAGAATAAATAACTGTTATCACTACCCAAAATGAGTCATCCTAATTGAGTATAATTCTTTCATGGCATAATCTATGTATATCATGCCAAGGAAGTTTATTTGTATAACATTCAGTTCATACTGGAATTTAATAAAGATCATTATTTCAAAAAAACTTTCGTGATTTTTATTTTGTGTTGACTCTTTCAGGGATTTTAAATATATTAATTAATTTGTGCCTAATGCTGTTGCTACTGGGCAAAGGATCTAAAATCTATCATTGGATCAGAGGTTTGGGGTCCAGCCACCTGCCATCAGAAATGCAAACAATAGTCTTTGGTCAAAAAAAAAGTCTAATCAACAAGGTAGAGGGAGAGAGAGAGAACTAGGTCCTGCCAGGAGATGTGATGTGAAGTGGAGCTGTTGTTACAGGAGGAGGCAGGGTGTGCGGCAAGGACTGATGCAACTGGAGCTAGGGCTCGCCACATCTCAATCAATCACTGTTCTCAAACACTACATCCCCCTTTGTTATCATTGTGTCTATTTCGTTCTTTCTCATCCTTCAGGTACTGATTTAATGTTATGTCCCAAGAGCAGGTTTTCTGAACAAAAGTAGTGCACCCCCCAGCTCAAGGTCAACATTCTTATATAATTCTGGTTTAAATTTTTGTAGTTATTATCAGCCCATGATTTCATTTACTATTGTTTACATTGTGTTTTTTCTCCCCCAGAGACTATCGGCTCCTGGGAACAGCATTTATGATATCTTCTTTCCTATTTTGTCTTCAGCACCTAGAACAAGAAAAACCAAAAAGTAGGTACTCAATTAATATTGATTGACTGGCTGATTGACTGGTTCTATAAGATTAGCATAAAGAGTAGGCAAAAGAGAGTTACAGAGATAATATTGGAAATTAAACTTGACCAGGTTATAAAGAATGCTATGATAAGAAAGTTGAATTTTATACTGCATTCAGTTGTGATTATTACTGTGTTAAGTAAAAGGATTATATATAGAACACAGTTCATGTAAGTGACTGTCTTGGTTGACAACCCATCATTCATTGGCAATATGAGTTTTTTGCTTTGTCAGGTAGCTCCTGTGGAAACTACCATTAATTAATTGTACTGAATTATCCAGGAAATAGTTATTGGTTCAACAATGGACATGAAACTCAAACCAGGCATATAACAATACATCCTGAGTACTTTTTAAAGTGGAACTTGAGAGAGTTTTCTTTCTTGTATAACTAGAAAGCAGTTTTAATATTAACTTGGTCATGTCTTATGAGTCTTCTGTATTAAGGGAGCTGACTGAACAAATGTCACTTACCTTTTCAGGAAAAAAAAAAGACAAGGGAGATGAGAATGTTGATAGCATAAATCTCTGATTCCACCCACTCTTAAGGCAGCTTCTACTTTTGCTTTGGACTTTTAATTATATGAGGCGATAGTTTCTTTGTTTATGCAAATATTTTCTTGCTATCTAGCGTAAAGTATCCATTAGATGCCCTACTGAAACCTACTGAAAACAAAAAAAAATTTTTTTCTGTTTTTTTAATAAATATATCCCTATAAATTCTTACACTATTATATTTTGTAGTAATCTATTATTTTCAAAAAGTGTGATAAAAGACAACCATAAAGTCAGTGATCTCTCCTTAAAAAACACTAAAGAGGGGCCTTGTTGGTGGTGCAGCGGGTTGGGTGAGTGTTGTGGAGCTGTCCAGAGCCACTGCAGCACGAGTTTGATACCCAGCCGGGGAGTATCCCACATGACACAGCAGACCTCTCCTGTCTCGCCTTCTGCTCCCCTCAGCAGTGTATTTCAGTAGATCTGCCTGTTCTGCTCCCCACTCTGTCTCTGGTGAGTTCTCTCAACACCCTCCCCTCTGGCCTGTACCCTAGCTTGTATGCATAAATATATAAATCTTTAAAAAAAACACTAAAGAAATTCACAAGTTTTGGAGAAGGGAAAGTAGAAAAGAAACTGTCAATGCCCCTTATGGCTACCTTAGTGAACACCAATGTGATAGAATAATACTAAAGATAAGAACAAGAAAGTTTATCTTATGTTTAAATATTCTGGGCTTTGTTGTTCAGACTCTGGGGCTTTGTTGTTTAGGCTCTGAGCAAAATAGATGTTATTTACCTGAGGGATCAGAACATTCCCCTCCTATGAGATGAGTTTGTAATGAAAATGCTGGTATATTCTCAGTCACTAGTGCAAAAAGATGCCATTTAATAACATCTTTTTTGCTCCAAAAACTTAGAAAATCACAGACTGAGAGGTTGTGGTCTCATAATGTTCTAGAATATTGGTGTCTTCCCTCTTTTTCCTGGAGAAAGATTTAAAAGTCTGGAAATATGCTATTCCATCAATTTCCCCTTTTATCCTGAAGATTGTCCACTCTAAAAGATAGTCAGAGCAAGCCTCCCCAAATGTTCAGGTAGGTGCCCTCCAATGTTCAAAACAGACTCTAGACATGTTATTTTGGCATGTGGATCACTAGGAACTAAGGTCAATTGACACCCTGTAGACTCACAAAAACTTTTACCACACTCTTAACTACCTAGAAGAATGACAATTGGGAGTATTACCCAGAATGAGAAATAGCATTTCCAACAGAAAAAAAAAAAAAAAAAAAAGCAAACTACACGATAGGGCAAAAATCTAACTACAGAGCATCTGGCCTCTGTACTAAGTTCCCTTCTTCTCATCATATGAGCCCCCCCCCCTTGAAATTCCATGCCCCTATCTCATTCCTTAGCTGAGGATATAAATACAATATTTTTGCCACACTTTAAAATCTATACCTATATAGATTCTCCATTTGCATGTAACTAAATTTGTTCTTTTCGCCTAATCTATCTGATGTTAAATCAGTTGCTAGACTATATTATCGATCCACTGTATCAGTAGTTCTTTAAAATACCATGTATTCACTAGAAATGATATGAATCTTCAGAATAAAAAAATTTAGGAACACAATCCCATATCCCTTCAGGTACGTAAAAATGATGGAAGCTTAACATAGAAAAATGTAGGATGGAAGTTTTCACACAAGACCAAAAACCTGGTGGTGGGATTAGAGGCGGGGACAGAAAGAATTATCCGTTACAAAAAACCATCCCAACAGGACCCCAAGGTGATAAATGCCACAAAAATTTCATCAGAGAACATTATAAAACACCCCTTGTTCTGATAAAATGCAGAATTTGTCCTACCAGACTGCTCACCTATGTCTATTCAGGCATTTTTTTTCCTTACTTTTTCTGTACCACAATAAACTTACCATGTGTTGCTGAACTGGGGAAGTCTGATGAAGTGATTTTCAGAGGAACCCAAGAACCCCACACGCCAAACCCCAACAAAACATACTTTGCAACTATCTATTAATGAAAAATAGAATTAAATGAAGGGAATTTTCCACTATTAAAATAAACTTATAAATATGACAGCTACAGTTGACATTTCTGTACTCAAATGAAGATAAAAATATGTAACATATAACTTCTAGGTTACTTCCTACTTTAAGATGCTGCATCAGCTGCTTACATTTTTCCTATAGGCAAGAGTGCAACACAATCATCATAGAATAAAAATACGTTGAGTCACAAATTATGCAATATTCCTAAATAAGTTTCCCTTCAAGTTTAGATAACACCTGTCATGTAGAGAGTTTCTTCTACTTTTTGGAACTGTGAATTTCACCTTTACTAGAGATCCATTTATATTTAGTCTCCCATTTTAACTTTCGGAGACTAGCTTCAGTCGCTCAGCAGCTTATTGATACAAAATCCTCTCCTAAAAACCGAAAGTGAAGAACATCAGGCTAGTTTTCGAGGTGATGCTCCATGTTACTGGAAAAATTTTGAAATGCCACATGGAAATTATTTGGAAGATAATAAAGCACACGATTAAGCCATCCTGGATATTTTTATTAAGAGAATATTATTTTAAATCATTTCAAATCCTTAGAAAGCAAATAAAAATTATATAATATTTTTTATCTTTAGCATATTAATGCTTTTTCATAGCTAATTTATACTATAGCTACAGATATTTATGTACTCACAAACTTTTACAAACTTAGGGAAATAATATTGCAGTCATGAATATTATGAAATTTATGGTTGCATTTATTTTTCTGGATGACTCACTAATTTATAAATCTAGGTGCTTGGTAAGAAAAATGCCATCCCTCTAAACCAAAATGAGCTTGTTCTTATGTAAAAATAATATTTATTTTGCATTAGTTAACTTTAACACATTGTTTGTAGTACTAACACAATTTAAAATATTTTCATATGAATTATTTGTTCACAGTTCATTCACTACAACATTACATTCATTTTTCAATTTTAAGGATCATATGCATAAAGATTACATACACTTTCAAGATTAGAATATTTTAATAGCTTTAAATCCTTTTTTTCTACAGGTAACACTTTCTAAGTCTAAATTTACATTTAAGTGAAATATTTGACAAGTTCACTATTAATAGGAAACAGCTTTCCAGATATTACAAGATGGTAATAACCTATCAAAATATGGTAAATCATTCCTTGCCTTTTCTTTGACAATATTTTATGACAATCTGGTCTTAGCATGTGCATGTTCAGTAATCACTAATGAAAGCATGTGTTGTAATCCAACAGAACATTTCTCCATATTATTGTTGACTTTGATATTTTTATTTGTGTCCTGGCGAATTTGTTTATTTGGTCAAAATCATTGGGCTCATAATTCTGTTAGCTAGCTAGCTTCTGTTAAGAAAAGAGACAAGATCATACTATTAATAATAAGGAGAGCACTCTCTCTGCTATAAGATTTTTCCCTTTTATTGATTCAATAAGGAACTGCATAACAAAGCACTAAAACTTCTTGAGTTTTGGTATTCTGAGAGTAAAACTGTTAAAAATAGTGTAAAGACACATGGGTAATATATCAGCATACTCTATATCTGAATAGAGAATAGTACTGACTAATATTTTGGGTTTTGCACTTTCGCTAGAATGCAACATTACTATGTTGTGGATATTGTCATATATGTTATGCTTAGGCAATTCACTTGACTTGGTTTGGCTTTAACTCTTTTGGTTTGCCAAAATATGGCAGATAATAAACTGATGACATGTGTAGCTGGTTTGTTTTTCATTGGCAGAAAATAATTGAAATCTCCAATTATTTTGCAAGTCGGGCCTACAAAGCATGTTCTAGGACTTGCAGAATAAATTCCCTATTAAGGAGATGGACAAGGTGACAAAAAAGACATGTATTTTGGGTGAACATCAGGCTTTTAGTTTGTTTAACTGCTTTTACATGTTTTATAGATTGATGATATATTGTTCAAAATGATCTGAGTGCTGGAACTTACACCCTGTGATAAATCCTAGTGGGGTAAAAACACACTAGTAAATTACATCTTCATTTTTAACTCTTTTGTAGTTATGTGGGCATAAGGAGGAGATAAGCCTGCTAATAGTACAGGGTTACTTACCTGGTTTTGATTCCTTGCATAACCACTAGTCACTTAACACTCACTTCAATTCCATTGTTTTTTTCCCTTTGTTTTTTCCTTGGATATGAAGGAATTTCAAGTCTAGAAAGTATATTTATAAACAAGTCTTCTCTTCTGGACACCACATCCTAAGTCCTTCTTAAAGCAACCACAGATTCTGATGAAAGAACTGATGAAATACAGTCACTGATGAGAGAAGAGACTATATCAATTATCCTGTGAAGGAGTTAGCCAAAAATCTAATTTCTTCTAATTTTCCTCATAAGTCATTTCATGGTTCCTTAGGATATCCAGTAGAGAAATAGGAAGGTGGGGAAATAAAACAGAAGGATCAACTATAGAAATAATCTAAGTTGGAATGACTAAAGTGGTTGAAACAAAATGCCAGAATAAAAGTTGAGATTTCAATTCTAAATATTTCTATACCCTAAATATACCTGTTTTACAAATAAATCATTTCATAATTTTTAAAGCATAATTAATTTCATTATTTCACCCTTGTGTCACTTCCTTTGACTTTTTGACTAAGGAAATACTGTGTCCAGAACATATTTTTGTGTTTTTGTATACCTATGCTCAATTATCTAACCAGATTGATAAAAAAGTAATCTGAAAATTGAAATATGACTGGAAATTAGGAAAGTAATTACATTGAAGTAATTTGATTATGATTCTTCCCAAATCAGAACATAGTGCACTATTGGCCCACCTGAATCTCCTCAATTATCACCCTCACCTTGGGAGATATTATAGAATTTTCTTACCTATTGAAGCCCCATTATCCTTAATACTGAAAGCAAAGAAAAGCAACTACCTTATGCTTATTACAGATGTCATTAGTGTAGGGAAGCTGGGTGGTTTTTACAGTATATTTCAGAGCTCACTTCTTCCTTTTTCCATCAAATAGGGCTTTCTTAATTCTAGTAAGTTATGGCTCGTAGAAAATAAAAACCATCACCTACCTTTTACAGTATTTTCTTTAGGTTGTTTTTAAAAATGCATTGGATTATGTGAAATGACTCATCTAATATCTAACCCAAAATAATTTTAAAAAATCAAACAAGATTTCATTTCATTAATTAAAAAACCCAGTAAATATATTCCTCCTTTGATTGAATACAAGCTGGCTGATGAAATGCCTTGTTTAAGATAGACATGGTACTTATTGTCAACATTAAATTGTAGATAAGAAATGGCAAAGAACTATTGGCTGGTTGGGAAAGTCAGTCATCTAGAGAAACTAGCAATTTGACACATAATTCTTACATGCTTAAGAGCCGATCTGTGTATTGGTATATCTTAATTTATAAGTTAGGAGCCTGGTAACATTTTCACCTGTGTTGTCCTGTGCTTGAACAGAAAAAAAAGCACTACTTTGGAAAAGTGATCTTGATTTTCTAGGGAGTACCTCTTAGAAAGAAGGTTCATGCGGTTCTTTCTTTCCTCTTCATTCTGAGAGATCTCAGTACAAAGGTATTTTCACAAAGGCCAATGCAGTCTTCATGGGCCATGCATGTTGTTGGTACTAACAGAAATGCATTTGTTGACAAAAAGTCTGCTCTTCAACAGAACTATGAATTAGAGGACACAGATTATTTGGTTATCTTGCTTACTCTTGCTTCATATATTTTTTAAATCAATAGTGGTATGTTTTAACATTCATTTTTTCTATAACAACAGCATGCTTGAATTATATGGTTTCTAAATATTCCAGGTTTAATATTATTTCTAATTTTTTATTTAACTTTAATAATAAAATCATTAAAATGGTAACTGGTTCACTTACTGTCTTCAAAGTACTATGTCCAATTATTAACCTCTGTCTTTTGACATATTTTCAAAATTAACATAATTAATTTTAGTGAAAATCTATTAAGTTAATAATACAGATTTTTAATTTACAAAGGATCTCATCCACCAACTAACCAAATTCCTCTTTCAAAAAAATTACCTAGATTTTTATTTGCATTTCCCTGATTATGAGGCATTTTGAACATTTTTTCATGTGCCTATTGGCTCTTCTTCTTTGAATAAGTGTCTTTTAAGTTCTTCTGCCCATTTTTTTTTTTTACATACAAGCTGGGGTACAGGCCAGAGGCATGGGGAGGCGAGAGGGTGCACCAGAGACAGAGCGGGGAGCAGAACAGGCAGATAAGAAGTACACTGCTGAGGGGAGCAGCGGGCGAGGCAGGAGAGGTCTGCCCCACCATGTGGGATTCTCCCTGGCCGGGCGTCGAACTTGCGTTGCCGCTGCCGACAGCTCCACAGCACAGCGCTCAACCACTGCGCTACCGGGGAGGCCCCTCTTCTGCCCGTTTTTTGACTGGAGTTTTTGCTTTGTTTTTGTTGAGTCGTGTAAGTTCTTTGTAGATTTTTGTGATTAGTCCCTTATCTGTTGTATGGAGTGCAAAATTTTTTTTCCCAGTCAGTAGGCTGTTTCTCTGTTTTGGTTAATGTCTCTTTTGCTGTACAGAAGCTTTTTAATTTGATGTAATCCCAGCTTTTATCTTTTCCTTCAATATCTTTGCTTTCGGGGATGTGTCCTTAAAAATGTTACTAAAATGTATGTCATGTATTTTTTTTTGCTTGTGTTTTCTTCTATAAATTTTATGGTTTCAGGTCTTATGTCCAAGTCTTTAATACATTTTGAATTTTTTTTTTGTGCGTGGTGTGAGGTAGTAATCTAGCTTCATTTTTCTGCATGTAGTCATCCAGTTTTCCCAGCACCATTTGTCAAACAAACTGTCCTTGTTCCAGTGCATATTCTTTGCACCTTTATCAAAGATTAATTGTCCATATATACGTGGGTTGATATCTGGGTTCTCTATTCAATTCCATTAATCTGTGTGTCTATTTTTGTTCCAGTACCATGCAATTTTAATTATTATGGCTTTGTAGTATAGTTTAAAGTCTGGGAGGGTGATAACTCCATTCTCCTTTTTGATCAGAAGAGCTTTGGCTATTCGAGGTTTTTTGTGATTCCATATGAACTATATCAGTATTCATTCAGTCTCTTTGAAGAATGTCATTGAGGTTTTTATTGGAATAGCATTGAATCTGTAAATTGCTTTATATAGTATGGCCATTTTGATAATGTTAATACTTTTTATCCATGAGCAGCGATGTCTTTCCATTTCTTCGTATCTCAACCACTATGGAAAGCTGTATGGCGGTTCCTCAAATTGCTAAAAATGGAACTGCCATATGACCCAGTGATGCCACTTCTGGGAATCTACCCAAAGGACACAAAAACATTAATCCAAAAAAGATACATGCACCTGTATGTTTATTGCAGCATTATTCACAATAGCTAAGATATGGAAACAACCCAGGTGCCCAAAAATAGGTGATTGGATTAAGATGATATGGTATATATACACAATGGAATACTATTCAGCATTCATAAAAGATAAACACATACAATTCACAGCAACATGGATGGAGCTAGAAGGGATCATACTCAGCGAAATAAGCCAGAAAGAAAGAGAAAAATATCAAATAGTTTCACTTACAACAGGAATATAAGAAAATCAAATAAGAAAGAGACATTCAGCAAGGGAGGGGGAGGGAAAGGGCTCAAAATGGGGGAGAAAAGAGCATAAGGACTATGGTGATGGTTCATGGGTGAATAGGTTGTGGGTAATCTATGGGGAATACACAATAATGTAAAAGATATGAATAAAAATTTTAAAAAAGAAAATAAAAAATGAAAAAAAATAAAAGACTCAATACTATAAAAAAAAATTACCTAGGAATCTTTTACTGTAGAAAATTTCCCTAAAATCCATGGTAAGGGAAAGTTCTTGCATTTAAAAACACCTATTGGGCCTCCCTGGTGGCACAGTGGGTTAAGTCTCAGCACTATGAAGCTATCCAGAGCCACTGCAGCACGAGTTTGATCCCAGCCAGGGGGCTTCCCACATGGCAGACCTCTCCTGTCTCACCCGCTGCTCCCCTCAGCAGTGTATTTCAGTAGATCTGCCTGATCTGCTCCCCACTCTGTCTCTGGTGAATTTTCTTACCCCCCACACCTCTGGCTTGCACCCCAGCTTGTATGCATAAATAAATAAATCTTTAAAAATAAATAAATAAATAAATAAAAACTCCTATTAATGGAATGAAATAGGGAAACTCACTTATGTTGAGTCTCTGCCTTATGCCATATAATGAACTATGGTATTTTCCTTCAGTCACTGCAAAAGTTATGTTCACTTTAAATAGAGAATCTGAGATGCAGAATAGAATGATTTATTCAGTCACAGAAATAAGAATTTGGATCTGTTCCTATTCCCAATGTTGTAGCCTCATTTCTTTTATAGATATAACTAATTTTCCTTGTTGGAATCTTCTTGGATTGTACATATTTGACTAGGAAATGATTTAGTTGGATTTTTACAAAACATGCACATTGGAATCAAAGTGACTGAATTTGGATTGAGTCCATATCATTTAACGGGCTTCAACAATTCACTTAATATTTACAAGTTTCAAATTCTCCCATTTATAAAAGAGGTTAATGATACAGTTTCAGAATGTCCATATGAGATATAGAGTCAGTTATATTAGGCACTATAACTATTAATAAAGAAACAAATAGATAATAATCTCAGTATCTCCTTTAACCAAAATAAAAAATATATGAATGGCAGGAACTGACAAGTAATTTCTCACAGGGAGTTTTTCTAATAGCAAAATTCAAATATACACACACACACACACACACACACACACACACACACACACACACACACGTAATTTTTATTACATAATATATAATTCACATGTAAATTACATATAAATTTATATGTGCCATTTTATATATTGTATATATAAAATACACAAATATATTTATGTTAGATATATTTTATATATAGTACATATATAAAATTTATATGTGTATATGTAATGTATCATATGCTAATTATATGCATTATACAATATGTACTTCTTATATATGACCTAATATACTTTCTAGATTTCAAAGTCAAATATCTTGCATATGTAAAAGAAAAAGTTGCTTTTTCTTGCTAACTCAACTTCAAGATCTGTGTTTCTATCTACAGAGGATCAGAACAAATAATTTCAGCAGTTTATAAGGTTGGCTTTTGCAGAATAACACTTGAGTTATTTACTACAGAATTTTAATACATGTAGGTTACAAGGATCACACATAAATCATTAAAAAAATTTTCTGGACACTATAACTGAATCTAGCATTTATTTGAACATCTTACCTTCAGCAACTACTCAGAAAAATAATACCTTTATTCTCTCAGTTATTAGAAGCTCAACGTCTGCTAACTTGCCACCAGACAATTTCGTAGACACTCAGTATGGTAAAATAAATTTTGTTGGAGGACAAAAATATATAAAATTAATAATTTTCCCTTCCCTCCCCAGTATTTATTGTCATGAAAGTTGTTTATCACCATAGAGTGTCTTTAAATCTGAGTTTATTTCCTCATAAACTGGTATTTACTTCTACTTTTCTGCTGCTTTGAATCATAATTCTCTACTTGCTAACTCCTAGTACTATTATGAACTAACTTCAGAATGAGACCTTCAACTAAGAGATGCAGGAAGAAATCCTTAATCGAGGCAATACATTTCTTCAGATAGTAGATCAACCAAGGTCCTTGTGTCCTCCATAATTTTGTATGGAAGCTTTTGGTAACTTCTCAAATCAACAATTTCTCTAATTCGTATCACTTTTTAATCCAATTACTTTTCTGTAAAACGTATGTATTTTGTTAGGACTGCTGTAACAAGGTATCACAGACAGGGTAAACAACAGAAATTTATTGTCTCACAGTGTGGAAGTTAGAAGTCCAAAATCAAGGTGCCAGCAGAATTTGTACTTTCTGAGACCCCTTTTTTGACTTGTTGATGACCATCTTCTCCTGTGACTTCACATGATCTTCCCTTTGTACATGTCTGTGTCAGATTTTAAGAACATCAATCATGTTGGATAAGAGTCTTCCCTAATGATGTCATTTTAACTTAATTACTTTTATAAAGGTTCTATCTCCAAGTGCAGTCACATTTGTTGTATAGGTGTTAGGATCTCAATATAATTTAGCCTGTAACAATGGGTATTCCTCTTATTTCCATGTCTGTAGAATGTAGCAATGATTAAATGGAATGATATCTGGGGAAACTTGTTATAAAACCACCTAGTAAATACAAAAAAAAATTAACAAAATTACTACTTCTGACATTTTCAGTTGAGAAGTTAATTCTCTCAATAATTTTTATAACAGCTATTTTGAGGAATAATTTTCATACCAGAAAATTCACCTTTTAAACTATACAGCTCAGTATTTTTTCATATATTCACAGAGTTGTTAAATCATCCCCATTATCCAATTTTAATATATTTTCATTACCCTAAACAGAAACCTTATTCTTGTTAGCTGCCTCTCCCTACTTCCTCCTCCACCTCAATCATGGCAACCTCTGATCGAGTTTCTGTCTCTATTTCATAGTGGCACAATTTGCCATTGTGAATATTTCATTAAATGAAATTTTATATATTTTTTCTTCTGTGATTGCTTCATTCTTAATATATTCTGTTCTGATCAGTTTTGAAATATATAGCAATATCTTATTGATTTGTAGTGTCAAATGATTTGTTAGTGTATGGATATACCACATTTTTGTTTACCATTCATCAGTTGATGGACATGTATATTATTTCTATTTTTTGGTTATTACCAATAATGTTATGAATATAAAATCAGTTATGTGGACATATATTTTCACCTCTCTTGGATATATACCTTGGAATGGAAAGCCTAGTTGATATGATAACTCTGTACTTAGCATTTTGAGAAACTGGAACTGCTACACTGTTCTCCCAAGTAATTGTACCATTTTATACTATCAGCAATATATCAGTTCTAGATTTCTCTGCCACTTGTCAGTGGTTGTTATTGTCCGTCTTTTTTTTTTTTTTTTTTTTTTTTAGCAATCCTGGTGGACGAAAAGTATCTTATTATGGTTTATATTTACATTCCCTGATAACTAATGATACTGAGCATTTTTCATGTACTTATTGGCAACTTATATACCTTCTTTGGGGGGAGGTCTATTCAGATCTTGTAGCCATTTTATAATGGTTTGTCTTTATTATTCAATTGTACAACCATCTTTTTTACAACCCGTCTATGAATCCCTCATATTATTTGAAAATATTGTATCCTATTTAGTGGGTTATGGTTTCAATTTCTTAATGGATTCTTAGAAGTAAAAAGTTTTCTAATCTTAATGAAATACAATGCGTCCGTTTTTTTTTTTCTTTTGTTGCTTGTGTTTTTGGTGTCACAGGTAAGAAAATATCTTTTCTATTAAAGACAAAAGATTCACACCCCTATTTTCATTCAAACCTTTTAATTCTTCCATTTATGTCTATAGTTTATTTGAATTATTTTTATATGGTGTAGAGTGAGGGTTCTAATTTACTTCAATCTTTAGTATATGTTATCTGATTGTCACAGCACCATTTGTACAAGTGAGTGCTCTCTTCCCCACTGTATTGTCTTGGCAGTCTTGTCAAAAATTATTTGACCATAAATTTGAAGTTTACTTCTGGAATTTCATTTTTGTTCCATTGACCTACCTTTATATTAGTACCAAACCTTCTGATTACTGTAACTGTGTATTAAATTTGAAATCATGAAGTATGGGTCATCCAACTTTGCTATTTTTCAAGATTTTTGTGGTTATTTAGGATCCCCAACATTTTCATATAAGTTTTAAAGTGGTCAAATTGCACTTTAAAAGGCAGTTGCAATTTTGAATATGATGGTATAAGAACTGTCCATCAGTTTTCAGAGCCTTCTTTAATATTACTAAGTCTTTCAAGTCATGAACTTGAGATGGTTTTCCATTAATTTAAATCTTTAGTTTATTCCTACAAGGTTTTTGCACTTTTTTGGTCTATCTTACAAGTTTTATTATTTATGCTGCTATAAATGGAATTGCTTTATTGTGTCATTATTTGGGTTTTTCATTTCCAATAAATATTTTTTTTATTTTTTTTAAAGATTTATTTATTTATACATACAAGCTGGGGTATAGACCAGAGGTGTGGGGTGGCGAGAGGCTACAACAGAGACAGAGTGGGGAGCAGAACAGGTAGATCAGAAATACACTGCTGAGGAGAGCAATGGGCGAGGCAGGAGAGGTCTGCCACACCATGTGGGATTCTCCCTGGCTGGGCATCGAACTCGCATCGCTACTGCCGACAGCTCCACAGCGCAGCAGGGAGGACCCTATTTTTTTTTTGATTTTTACCCTCACCCAGAAAACTTGTTGAACTCATTTAATAGTTCAAATAGTGTGGTGGTGTGATCCTTAGGATTTTCTATATACACAATTTTGTCATCTTTGAGTAAAATATTCCTTATATTTCTTATTTATTTTCAATATGAATATTTTTATATTACATTTTTGTTTAATTGTTCTGGCTAGAACTTCACAGAATTTTGAATAGAAGTGGAAAAAACAGACATCCTTGTCTTATACCTTAACTTAGAAGAAAAACATTCAGTTTCACTGTTGGGTGTAATTACTGTGGGTTTTTCTTAGCTTTCTACATTAAGCTGAGGAAGTTTCCTTGTATTATTTGTTTGTGTACATTTTATCATTAAAGGGTGCTGGGTTTTTTTAAAAATATTTTTCTGCTTATATTGAGATGATCAAGTATTTTTTGGTCCCTTCTTAAGTAACAACTATCAATGTTCACATATTAATCTCACTTTATATGTGGGACAAATTCTATTTGATCATGATATGTAATCATTTAAAAATATTGCTGGAATTGTTTTAACTTTTCAATTATCTTTGCATCTATATTCATAAGAGATATTGTTCTTTAGTTTCTCAGACAAGTTATAGTTCAATTTTAATAGGCCCATTTTTCCTCTGATTACCGATAAGCAAAAAAATCATTTCATTTTATTAGCATGGAACTTTTTAATCTAACACTAACATTTTGCTTGATATTGGTATTATACTTCTTTAGTTTTCTCTAATCAATGTCATTTTATTGTAGCAAGTGAGCAACAACAATACCCATTACTTCCTCGTTTGCCTCTTCCCAATAGAGCTAAAGTATGCTACATAGCATACTCTTTTCCATGTATGAGAAATCAGTGGGTTTTTTTCCTGCACCATGTTTTGACAATGTAAATTTGATTATACTGGGCATCAAGTTTTTCTGTTCTTAATGATTTTTTCCAAATGGTTGGGCAATTAAAATGGTCTTTCTTTTAAGTCATCTCTTTTACCCCCAGCATTACAGTCTTCTCCACTGTCTCCAAGTGCTGTGCGTTATTTCACGCTATAGTACAAGCAAGGTACTGATGTCTCTTCTCTTCCGGAGAGTAGAATAATAATATAGAGCAGATTAGACTTTTCCTTTATTCCTCTTGAGCCATTAGTTTCAACTTGAACTTTACTTAATGAGCATTATCTTTTTGTAGTATAAGAATTTATGATATAGGAGGACAAAGTTTAAAGGTTTTGTTACCCCAGAAAAGTGCTAACTTTAATTCATCTAGATTCAGGAATTTGTTCTGGTAGAAACTGTTTCATTTGGTATCTAAATTCCTCTTGGGACATTGGTTGGGTTCTGTGGTGTTCTGATTGCCTGAATTGTCAGTGATCAGTGTGAACAGCTCAAGTCAAAGTGAGGGAATAACTTGGACCTGTACATTTCTAGTTTATTAAGTGATTTTTCTGGGCCTTCACAGTAATCATGTGATTATATCCAAAGAAAAATATATTTTCCAACTAACTGATGCAGAAATTAAAATTTTGATAGGTTGTAGGCATATGTGGTAACAAAAACAGAACTCAACTCTAGTTCTTTTGATCCAAAATGGAGGTTCTTTCCATATACTTCAGAAGCTTATTGTAATAATTTGATATTTCTAACATGCATTTGACAAAGGAAAACTTATGTTATGTAAATTTAAGAAAGCTGAGTTAAACTCAAACAGCTATTTTTACTACGAATCCCATAGAGCCAGAAGCCAGTTTAGTATGAGGGTTTTTCAAACTTACCTATACAACAAATCTTATATTTCTAATTGATCCCATGAACAAATTTTCTGAAAAATGCTTTTTTATATCTACTATCCAAATGAGCTTCCTTATATTCCAATACTCTTTCCACTTCAGGATCTTGTCTTATGAAGATTAAGAAGGTCTTTGGGCTCCTTCCACTCCCACTTCAGTTTCCTTTTCCATTCTTCTGTGCCTTCACACTCCACTTATTAACTTTAGGCCATATTCTTTATTCCATCCTTACCAGATCTTGCTCTCAATCTCCCAAAATATTTGTTGATTTTCAGAAATTAACCTCGGGTGTTAAATCTCTTAGCCATATCTGCATTTTAATAGAGAGTTCTTTGGAGAGTGAAAATAATTCAACCTAGGAATGAATTCTAATGTGGCCCTTCAGGCACAATATCAAAGAGTGCAGAAATTGCTTTTGGATAGGGAACCCTGTTTATGCCTATGAAATCACACTACCTTGGGCAATTTTAAGTCTAGCTGGTGATGAGGTTAAGTCTGTGATTCACCTGAATGCCTGTAAGAACTCAGGGGTGTTGGATACTCTGTAGTATACTCAGTCAAGTGAAGTTAGATCAGGAATATATGAATCAGAGGTAAAATCTTTTTTTTTTTAAGATTTATTTATTTATACATACAAGCTGGGGTACAGGCCAGAGGTGTGGGGTGGCGAGAGGGGTCACCAGAGACAGAGTGGGGAGCAGAACAGGCAGATCAGAAATACACTGCTGAGGGGAGCAGTGGGCGAGGCAGGGGAGGTCTGCCACGCCATGTGGGATTCTCCCTAGCTGGGGATTGAACTCACATCGCTGCTGCCAACAGCTCCACAGCGCAGCGCTCAACCGCTGCGCCACCAGGGAGGCCCAGAGGTAAAATCTTAAAGGCCTGAACTGTACACTTCTAGACTAAATGATTATTGATACAAAAATGACTATATTCTATTATTAGTTCAATATGAAAATCAGGTCTTCTTTCAGTTTTAATTAGCAAATTGAAGTGAAGGCAGCAAGCTTTAGTTCTTATTTTTATTTGATTACTTGCTTGCCTATTGGTTTGTTTCTTGATAATATCAGTTCTGAAGAGAAAAATTAATAGTGCTTCCACTAACAGTCTAATTTTAATAATTCCTGAAATTTCATAGCATGATTTTCTCCCAGAAGATTTTATAACATTGAAATTCTTGTAAATTTCTTCAATGAAAGCATTGTGCAGAACTCATACTTTACAAATGAGGAAACAATCTTCATTTAGAAAGTATACTAGCCAAAGAATTAAGATTAACTTACATTTCTGTCAACCACATATTTGAAGAAAGCTACCAAAATAATCATAACCATCACAATTAACTCACAGTATACCTAGCAATATGCAAAGGTATCCATCTTCTCAGAAATATAAATCAGTAACTCAGAAATGTTTAATAACTTGTTCTGGTGAAAGAAAAACTCGGAACTTTTTCTCATGAGTTGGAAATTTGATCCATGAAACAGAGTACAAAATTCAAGTTTTTTTTCTCTCTATATTAAGGTAAACAAAAATATAATATCTGACTATTCCACAAGTCTGATATTGAATTTACTCAAACCATAACGTTCATCTTGGTGGTAAATCTGTTCAAATTTTAGGCCCTTTGATCCTTCTGCTTTTGTTAATAATGGTGCTTGTGATTCTCTGTCTTACTTTAAGACATGACTAGTTTTTATCTTAGTTATATCTTTAAAAATAGGAACTAAAATCCCAGTAATGTTCTATATAGTATCCCTAATTTGCTTCCAGTTTGAGTTAAGGCATATTTTCCCTTTTTTCTCTGGTTATCTCTATTTTCTTTCAAATAGTTAAAATGTATAGTAAATTCAGAGGGCCATATATCCCATCTTGGTCCAGTGATATAGTTTCTATCTACTTTGCGAAATTCCACAAGAGGATTGAGGTCAGTGTTAGCCCTAAGAAAAATTCATGAATGTACTAGTATGTCCAGCTAGCATAGAGAGCAGCATTAGAAGCTGTGATAGAGACATTAGTAAAGACAGGAGGGAGCAACAGAGGGATTTTCTTCCGTCTGATGCAACCAAAACAAGAACTGAACCAAACTGCCTGTTTCTTGCTGTAAGGAACCTTAACAGCAGAATGGGAAAGATTTGAGAGAATTTCTCAGCTGCAAAATTGCACTCCAGGGACTATGTCTTTGAGTAGGCTCTGGCTACTTAAATTGAAAATGAAATTAAGCATTTTCAGAGATTTTTCAATTTCTCCCCTGCTAGCATCTCCCAAATCGCCTGCACTACCAAATGAGGTGTTTAATATAATATGGCCTTGAAAGGACCTGTCAACCCTCATCCCTTCAAGCATGGTGGCTATTTATTACATTTCATTCAAGTCTGTCGTATACACTTTCTCTATTATGATATAATTTAGAGCTAAAAAAAAAAAACTTAAAATTGGTCTGATAGTAAGAACAATGACTCAACTTAAATTTCTGGTAATTTCATCTACAATGAGTATAAGTGCTAAGATAAATCAACAAGGGATTTTGTGAGAGGCTTGGGATCAGTTACAAATAGTATTATTTTAAAACTCACATATTAATGTATCCTAGATTTCATCTAATGTGTTCTAAGACAATGGCTCCATTTAATAATTCTTCTGGACTATTGTATTACATGATTCTCCAGTAATTTCCAATTGCATAACAGTTAAAGATTTGGACTCCTGTGTTATTTAGCATAAACTACATAGAATTAATGCTTTAAAAGATAGATACAGTATTTTATTTTTCTTCTCAATAAATAAAATTATAAAATAGCATACAAATACTCTTTATTTACAAGTTATAAATTTCTCATGGACAAGCACATTTCTTCCAAGTTATCCATTATACATAGAATAAAACTCAAATTGATTCCCATGTTCTAAATGAATTTTCTTGCATGAAATGGTCCCTCAGGTCTCATTCTCTACTACTATCCTCCATCAGTCAGCTTCAGTTATGCTCACCAATTTGTTTTGTCTCAAATATGCCAAACATGCTTCTCACTCAGATCTTATGGTTCCAGTCACTTTACTTGGATCCTACACAAATATCATTTCATTAGAGGGCTCTTCTTTGATCATGAGATCCATAGCCTTATGGTAATATTGCCAAATATTTTGCAGTAAAGTGACAGATACTAAGAAGATACATATCATTTCTGTGATTTCTGTCTAGTTCAGTGATTGACAAATAATTATTGCTTAATAAACTGTAGAATGAATACATTAATGAACTGGTGTATTTTCATTCCTCTATTTAATAATTTAGGTTTGTTGATGGCTATCTTATGATTAGTCTTAAACATTTTTGGCCATTTCTATATCTGGGACATTGTGAATATTTTTTATTACTTCACACTGAAAACATCATATTTAGTTTCTCCTAATAATAATTTTAAGATGGTGATTGCCATAACCTCTCATGTGGAAAGAATTTTGTCTTTGTTATCAAAAGGTAGTTAATGGAGTGACACATTGAGACAGGGTGAACATTTTGTCCTTCAATGGTCATTTACCCAGAAAGTTAAATAACCTTTGATGTCCTTTCCTTTAATCAATTATATTCATGGTTATAAAGTGTTTTATTTAGTCACTTGTATTTCTTCTAAGTCTACTATCTAAAAATTTTTTCTGTAAAGAAGATTTTTCTCTCTTGTTCATACTCTTTTCTTTTTTCTGTTTTTAGTGTTGCTATGGATTTATGATTCTTATATATACTGTATATTGCAATCCATGATAGTATTTTTTTCCACTGATTTTATTGCCTAAACTTGGCCAGTGAAAGTTTCTCCTTTTTACATATCTAATTAGCTTACCACATTTCTATTAACCGTTCAACTTGTACTTTCTTTGGCCCTGTGCCAAGGTCAGCCATTTATTCATGAATGCTTGTTAATTTAAGCGTGTGTGTGTGTTTGCGGGGGGAGAGTGGTATTTAGAAACCAAGATTTGAAAACTTAGGATGTCTGTTGTTCTGAAGTCTTATGCTGCCAGGCAATTTAACTGAACATAGCTAAAGATACATAGACATAAGGAAACCTCCAATTCAATTTCAATAGTACAATTTTTCCCCCATCTTCCGCATTTTTTTCCACATCCTTATTTTATTGACAGAGAAAATCCTTGCTCTAAACAGTCAATATATTTGTTCATTTGCTAAATTCTAAAATTTATGTTAATGTACAGAATTGCTAGAACTTTTATTTATTTTTTTTAAGATTTTATTTATTTTTGCATACAATGCTGGGGTTCAGGCCAGAGGTTGGGCAGTGGGAGGATTCACCAGAGACAGAGTGGAGAGCAGAACAGGCAGATCTACCGAAACACACTACTGAGGGGAGCAGCAGGCAAGGCAGAAGAGGTCTGCTGCACCATATGGGAATCTCCCTGGCTGGGCATCAAACTCACACCGCAGTCGCCAATAGCTCTACAGTGCTGCACTTAACCTGTTGCGCCACCAGGGAGGCCCTGCCAGAGCTTTTAAATAGTATTTACACTACACCTACTAAGGGAAATTCGAATTTGTACAATTAGCACCTGTGTTCATAATTTATATATTTTCCCTGTGGAATTATATTTTATATATAGTAATGTTCCTTTATTTTTGTTTGTTTTAATATATAGGATTTGCATTTTTATTCTGTTGTATTTAATTCTAATTTATGTATATATTCAATATATGTGTGTGTGTATAGTTGTGGTTTACAAGCCAACATTATATGATATAGATAGGTTTGCTTGTTTACTTAGAGAAGTCGTTTTTCAGTCCCATACCTCTCTGCCATTGTCAATTCCCTGATGCTAAAACATGATTAAAGAAGACAGTTTAGATGATATAAACAAGCTATATTTGACACTTGATGACAAAAAAGTTTTCATTTGAAGAATGCAAAACGGGGCAGAAGACAAGAAACTTTACAATAATGAAAAGCAAGGGAAGTAAAAATTGAAAATCTTTCATTGACTGGGAATTCATTATCTGGAGTGAAAATCAACATTGTCTGGAGTGAGAAGGCCCAGAGTTGACTTGATATTTGGGGATTGGTTGGTTGGGTAAACTATTTCTGATCAAGCAGAACTTTTATAGGGTCACAAAAGGTATCTAAGTTTTAGATTGCTGACATGGCATGCCAATAGGAGCAGCTCCATCTTGGGCCTAGAAAGTTATTTCAACAACCGAACACTAGAATAATGAATGGAATAAAATTTAAAATCGTTGAGCCAGTGTTCTAATAAAAACCCTATCCAGTGCGCTCTGATAAATATTTATTCAGTGTTTGTCTACTACCACAGCAGCAAGCTCATATTGTTATAAGTATTGTTTAAATCATGGCAGGCTGTCAGCAGCTAAGATATCATTATTAATGATCTTGTCTCTGCTATTTATAATTCAATAGAACAACTAAGAAGTGTAGATGAAACTGCTCAATGTGATGGATGTCAAAAATGTGTTTAGCCCTGGTTTCTGAGACATTAAGGAAGTTTGAAAACACCAGTGCTTAATGAGTTATTAGTTTACTTTGGAACCTAGTGCTGTATCAAGACTATTCTGTTAGCATCCCAATCCACAGCTTTCTTGATGTGCTCCTTACTGCCTATTTACTCTTTATCGTTCAGTGTGTGGTGGATAAAGAATTTCTTAAGCAGCACTATTTTGTAACATGTGTCTTTCTTGGTCATTTCTTGCAAAAGCCTCTAAGGAGGTATATTATATACTTCTGGTATATATCATATTTATGTTTATCTTCAAATCCTAGTTCTACAAATATTCATCATTATCACTATCTTTCTATTTGTGTATGGTCAAAGATGTAATGACTTTTGTGCCACAACACCAAGATGTTTGTTTTTGTAGTGGGAAAAATACTTACTGGCAGATGATTTCAAAAACATTTTCTGATCTGAAATATAATTCATTTATTCTCTCTTTGATGAAACTCAAAAAAACCCCAACATTTTAAATAAAATAAAATGTGTTTTTCTTGCCTGAAAAGGCATAGAAGTAAATGGCAGAGGGTTTTAGAGTAAGAATCACCTTTTAAATCAATCAGTGTGGGAGACACTCTGTTACCATAGGAAATGGTTAAAAATGAGTGAAAGAAATTGTGAACAGATGATCACTCTCAATTTTGATGGCATATGAAATTTTATAAAATCAAGGAGGGAAATTTGCAATAAATAAACTACCTTTACACATTAACACGTTCAGTTAACAATAAAATTTATAATCATTTATGTCAAAGATAAGCATTTAATAATACAAAATTATTCATATAAGTTTGCTGGTCCAGTAATTTTGTAACAGAACTTTATGGGAAATAATCTCAATACTAAACTCTAACAAATAGATTGAATAAAATGTAAATGCATATGGTAAAATAATAAGCAGCTTAAAGATTACGGATATGTGTGTGACCTGAACTTATATGGATATGTCTTATGGAATTAAATAGGATCCAAAATTTAGAATTAATAATGAGAGGATATAAGAATATTAAGAACTTGATTTATTTTTTTGAAGGATATAGCCGCTCTTATGTTCATTGCAGCACTATTTACAATAGCCAAATTATGGAAACAATCAGCCTGCCCAACAAGAAATGAATGGATAAAGAGATTATTTGTACACCATAGAACATTACTCGGTTATTTAAAAAGATGAAATCTTGCCATTTGCAGTGACAAGGATAAAACTGGAGGGGGTTATGCTAAGTAAAATAAGTCAGAAGGAGAAAGACAAATACCATATGATTTCACACATATGTGGAATATAAACAAAACAAAATTATCAGACATAACCAAACCATGACAAACCATTAAAACCTGACTGCAGAACTGTGGCTACCAGGAGAGTGAGGAGATATAAACATTCGAGGGGAACCAGTGGATTGACATGAGCATTATTAGTGTTTTGATGGTGGGTATGGTGTGATAACATACATTTGAAAATGTGTACTCCTAACACATATACAGTGTTGTAAACTAACATTAACCTCAATTTTTAAAAATGGATCAAATAAACTCAGGAGGTAAACCACAAACTATTGAAAATGCCTACCTGGTATTGAAATAGCTTTCTGGACTGAAGAGGGAGCTGGTCCTGCCTGAGGTCCCATGTCAGCAAACCAACTTAGGTAAATATCACCTATAAATACTCTACTTGACCAAAAACTTCAAGTTCATCCAATTATGCATTCCCCAAATGCCAAGTCATCTTGGGTCCTCTCACTCTAAACAGTATTGAGTTTATGTCCCTGCCAAATACATACTTTTTTACCCCTTCCTTTTCCTTTATCCAATAAAGCTTCTTGTAGGTCTCCAAATGCAAACTGTCTACTTCATCAAGCATTAAATACAGTTTGTTTATATCACCTAAAATATCTTCTTTACTCATTTCTTCTTTATCCCACTTTACAATCCACATTTAAATGCTACTTGACAGTGCATATTCTTAGGATACACTATTATTTATGTTCGTTTAATTCACAACTAACCAAGTAGTGCAAATTCATATTACATGTTCAGTTACTTTAATATGTTGTTTGTCTTCAGTACCTGTCATCACCAAATGTTTTTGTTTTATATGTGTGATGAATTTTTATGATAATTATGTTGTTATATATCACTACATATTGACCTTATCAAATAAATTTAACCTGTATTGTATCACCTAGATTATTAAATTGTAACTTCCAACTTAAATGGAATAATTATAAAAGTAAATGCCTTGTCACTAATTTACACTTTTCCTCTCAATAAGTGTATACTTTAAATTTGGGGAAGAGGATAAATTTTGTGATCTTAAATTAAAACAGTAGTTGTAGTGGGCACAGCATAATGTGAATGCAACAAAGTATAAGTTTTTTCCATCCATCCTCTTAAAGTTATTTATGTTTTGGATAGCAGAAGTCCTTTTTTTTTCCCCCAGGGAAGTCTTTATTAAAGAAACAAAAGATAATTTCTGTCACAATTTCCTTCATTAAAAACCTGGCTCAATCACATTGCACCACACATTTTAACTATCAATTCATGTATTTGAATTAAGGTTTCAGAAATACTCTTATTTCAATGAAAATTTCACTGTATATTTGTGATTGGTTTACTATACCTTTGCCAACAGCTCCCTCTATGTTCCATAACACATATACTGATTGTTCCTGCTCTAAAAAAACACATATGTATCCTTTTGTGACAAACACTCTCTTAGAAAAGAACAAAAATGTTTCTGTACTATACGGTAGAAATAATAGGAACATAATTTTGGTGGCCTCTATTTTCAAAAAATCTGTCTTGTTTAAGCTAGATTTTCATAACTTCTTTTTTTTTCTACTGTTGATTCATCAGATTCCTATTTTAGTTACATTTAACACTTAAAATTAACTATGTAGAAAGTACTGGGATCATGTAGGATGATACAATATGGTGATATTAGATTAGTTTCTTGCTACTTGAAATCCTGTATGTTCTCAGTTCATGTTTATATTTTACTACAGAGATAAAATTAAGTGTAGATTTTTGAAATGAAATATGATAAAAAATCAACATTTTTTGATAATGAAAATATAGCTTATTTATCAGTAAATGGAAAAATCGGATAATTCAAACCCAGTGGCCATTTTAAGAAATTAGAAAAGATTTTCCTTTTGGAGTGTATTCAGATAGTGATATATGAAATAACATGTTACAATTATATTTGCTTATGTTCATGGGTGGCAAATTCATAGATAATCCTACAGCATCATTAAGTAATCACTTCTCTATTCTCTGCTGAGCTAAGATGTGACAGACTCCTAAACACAATCCTCCAAAGTTTGATGTTAAATAAAAGCTTCTTTATATGACTATTAATATCTCCCATTAGATAGGAAATATAAAATTTTCTTAAAGTAACTATGCTGAATTTCTATAAACTAGATTGGAAGTTTAAATACAGTTATTAGACCACTTTCCAAAAAGAGTTTTATATTAGAGGTATTTTTTCTGAATTTTTCAAATTAAAGTTAATTTGGGGGTCTCCCTGGTGGTGCAGCGGTTAAGTGCTGGGCTGTGGAGCTGTCGGCAGCAGCGATGCGAGTTTGATGCCCGGCCAGGGAGAATCCCACATGGTGCGGCAGACCTCTCCTGCCTCACCCGCTGCTCCCCTCAGCAGTGTATTTCTGATCTGCCTGTTCTGCTCCCCGCTCTGTCTCTGGTGAAGCCTCTCGCCACTCCACGCCTCTGGCCTGTACCCCAGCTGCATGTATAAATAAATAAATCTTTTTAAAAAAATAATAAAAAAAATAAAGTTAATTTGAAGCTTTAAATTCTATTCTATTTTCTAAGATAACTTGGTTATATTAAAACCAATTAAATCAAGAAAAGTAAATATCAAAAGGTACATAAATGTGATAAAATTATAGTAAGTTTATCACTTTAATATAAGCACTTATACCTAAATAGAAATCAAGTTGGTACACATCATTTCTTTATTTAAAATATTTTGAGCAATCACCTAAATAAAGATAATTTTCCACTTTTACAATTGATCAGTTGAGACTTAGAAAATATAAATAATTTACTTAAGTCACACAACTACTTTGTGGCAAAGTTGAAATGCAACCTAAACTTTCCTGACTTCTAAAATGGAGTTCTTATTCTTGAAAAGTTGTTTGACTTTATCTTTAGCAGTAGTGTTACTCAATTTCTATTTCCTCATGTGCTATTTGACAAATACAAAAACAAATACAGTTTTTTTTCCACCACCATCCTGTATATACACTTGACCTTTATTCCCTCCCCTTACTCTCTTAACCTCAGAAACCTTATTTCATGTGTTAATGTCGGCTTAATGAATTCTTTTTCAAATTATAAATGTCTGATATTTGTCTTTGTCATTTGTCTTTGTCAGACTTGCTTTACTGCACATAATTCCTTCAAACTCCTTTATTTTCCTGTGAATGGCAACATTTTATATTTCCTTATGGCTGAATTATATTCCATTGTGTGACTATAACACATATTCTTAATCCAGTCCTCTCTATGTCTTAGATATTTAAGTAATAATACAATAAACATTGTAATGTATACAATTTTTGAGCTAATGACTCATGTTCTTTGGATAGATGTCCAGAGTTGTATTTACATATTATGTTTTTAAAGACAAATCCCAGGCACCTTTCAACATGACTGCACCAGTTTCAGGACACTAGGATTTCTCTTTGTCTACATCCTCTGCAGCATTTGTTATTTAGGAACTTTTCAATATTTGCCTTCCTCACAAATCTAAGAATGATATCTCAGGTGGCTTTAACCTTCATCTTCATTATTAAAACTGATAAAAGTTTTCTATGAATTTATTGACTTTCTGCATATTCTTGTTGGTGAATTGTTCATTCATATCTGCTGTCCACTTATTAATGGGTTGTTTAGTTTAGCATTGTTAAATAGTGTAAATTCTTTATACATCTTGGATATTAATCCTGTGTCAGTAGTGTAATATGTAAATATTTTCTCCATTCAGTAGCATGTCTTTTATATTATATTTTCTTTCACTGGGTGGAAGCTTTTTAAATTGAGATAATCTATTTATTTTTGCTTTTATTTCCCTCACCATGGGGTTCAAATCTCCAAACACCCTTATCATGGATATCATAAAACATATCACTAAAGTTTTCTTCTATATATTTTATTGTTGCAGATCTTTATATCTAAGTCTTTAATACATTGTGGATTTATTTATTTACTTTTGCATGGAGTTAGAGAGTAATCAAATTTCTTTCTTTTACATGTGGCTATTCAGTTTTCCTAGCACCATGTGACAAAGTGACTCTCATTTTCACATTGTATTGTCATGACTCATTTATCATGAATTAAGTATTGATGTATAACTGCATATATCTTTGGACTTTGAATTTTGTTTTGTTTTAAGCCAATTCCACATAATTTTAATTATCATTCCTTTATTGTATAATTTAACTTGAAATATCAATATCTCTCCATTTTTCTTCATTATTCTTAGTATTGTTTTGTTATTCAGAATCTGTTATGGTGTTATGTATATTTCAATATTTTTGTTCAATTTCTTTGAGGAATATTGTTGCTACTTTAATGGGGATTGTGTTATATATGGTTATTGCTCTAATAGTCATTTTGACTACATTGATTTCCCCAGTCATGAGTATGAAATGTCTTTCCATCTCCTTATGTCATTATCTAAATCGTTTAATAGCATCTAGTAGGTTTCCTTGTATAAGTTGTTCAGCTCCTTGATTAGGTTAATTCATAGGTATTAAATACTTTTTGAAGCAATTATGTGGAATTATTTTCTTACATTCTCTTTCTTCTTATTCATTGCTGGTATATAGGGGTAATAGATACTTGTATGCAATTTTGTAGCTTGCCACTTTATCTACTTGCTGTTTTTAATAGTCTTTTGGTGAAGTCTTTAGGGCTGTTGTATCTGTCGTATCATATTCTTTGAGAATAATACAGTGTAACTTACTTTAAAACTTTGATTCTCTTTATTTCTTACTGTATGATTGATCTAGCCAAAACTTCTAATACTAAATTAAACAGAAGGAAACACATCTTTCCAACAAAGACAAGCACAGACTGAACAGGTATAAGACTGTCCTATAAATAATAATTATAAAATAATGTTAGTAATACATGTATCAGAACATAGACTTCCAATTAAGAAAGGAAACAAGAGCTAAAAATGGACATTACATTATGACTAAGGGCCTAAAAAAAACAAGAAGAAATAACAATCAAATGTACATGCATCAGATGATAGAACATCAGATATGTAAGATGATTACTGACTAAGAGAGAACCAAAGAGAGATATTGACAATAACAGAATAAAACTAGGGCATTTTAATATTCTACTACCGATCAACACAATAGAGTATGAATAAGGAATCAATAATCATAAATGGGAAACTGGACCAAATAGTCTTAACAAATATTTAAGAGAACAGTTCACCATCCCTCCAATCACTGCATATGTTTTTTCAAGTACACATGAAACATGTTCAAAAGTCGTATGTTGGGAGACAAGTCTATTGTCAATAAAACTACAAAGATCGAAATCATACCAAAGATTCTTTCTGACCATAATTCATAAAGCTATAAATGAACTACATATGCATAAAGCTATAAATGAACTACATAGGCAAGAAAAATACCAAATAAACAATTAAATACTCTACCTAAGGCAAATTGAGAAGAGGATTAAACTAGACCCTAAAAATGAAATTGTAAACATTGAGTAAAAATAAAATTAAGATCAAAGAGACTATACACACGATCAAATAAATCAGTGAAACTAACAGTTGGTTCTTTGAAGCCAGATAATCCTACATAAGGCTTTATCTAGGCTAGCAGAGAAAAGAAGAAATTGAAGAGAACTAAAAATTAAAAAGGAGAAATTACCATAGTTAAACAAAAACAAAGGGTCATAGTAGTTTCCTATAAACAATTATAAAACAGTACATTTTATATTTCTAATAAATGATTCTTGAAAGTATAGCTTTTGTAAAAAATTCTCATTAATATAGTTTGTCAGGACAAACTTAGAAGAGCCGAATAAATTGATATATTAGAATAAAATAAAACAACATAGAATAAAACAGAAGAATAAACTGATCACAAGCATAGAAATTGAAACAGCAAAAATCTCAAAATCCAAAATAAAGGAATACTCCCTGATACATTTTATGACAAAATACCTTAATAATAAAAGCAAACCAAGACAGCACAAGAAAACTATAGACCAATATCCCTGATGAATATCAATGCAAATATTTAACAAAAATACTAGCAAATCAAATTCAACAATATAAGAATTATACATCATAATCAAGTGTAATTTATTTCCAAGGATGAAGGATGATTTCATATTCCTAACCAAATCAATGTAATACCTCAGAAAAAAAAATCGTAAGATGCTATCAATAGATGCAGATAAAACATTTGGTAAGATTCAGTAACATTTTATGATAAAAACTCTAAGCAAGATGGGAATAGAAGGAACCTATGTCAACATAATAAGTCATATATTACAGACAATCAATATAATACTTTTTTTAAAGATTTATTTATTTATGCATATAAGCTGGAGTACAGGCCAGAGGTGTAGGGCGGAGAGAATGTTTACCAGAGACAGAGTAGGGAGCAGAACAGGCAGATCGACAGAAATACACTGCTGAGGTGAGCAGCGGGCGAGGCAGGAGAGGTCTGCCTAGCCATGTAGGAATCTCCCCTGTCGGAGTGTAACTCGAGTCAGAGCTGCTGACAGCTCCACAGCGCAGCACCCAACTGCTGCGCCACCAGGGAGGCCCCAATATAATACATAATGTTGAAAAACTTTAAGTTTTCCCTTTAAGATCAGGGGAAAAAAATGAAATCTTACTCAGCAATCAAAAAAGACAAACCCATGTCATTTGTTGCAATATGGACGGAGCTGGAAGGTGTTATGCTAGCCAAAATAAGTCAGAAGGGACAAGATGAATACTGGATGGTCTCACTTATATATGAAATACAGAGCATCTAAACAAAAGGTCAAGAAAATGTTAAAACTAGTAAGCTGACCGTGGGTCTGAGGTATACAACTAGGGGAGGGGAGAAAGGGGCTCTACTAGGGGAGGGAAGACCACAGGAGAATATGGTGATGGTTCATGGGTGTTATGGTGTCTGGGAAAATATGGGGTCTACACTAATGTAAGAAAAAATTATTTAATAATAACAGAAAGAAATTAAAATATAAAAAAAATCAAGAACAAGAAAAGGTTTTCCATTATCAGCATTTCTGAGTATTACTGATTTTCTGCTATAAATGACGGTGTTTATTCATAGGCAATAGGAACTGAAAAGGATATAGAGAATTGTAGCTTATTCATTTACATTGAATTCTATTTATTGCTGTTATTTAAAAAAAAATTTGAATACTTTATTAAAATTCAGTAACCTTTTAAGTATTTTTCCCACAAATAATAGTAAAATAGATAAAGCTGAAAAGTTCAAAATAGAGAAATTAGACATATATTACTGAGTATCTAAGTTGTGTGCATGTATATACAAGATTACAATAGAACAGAAAATAGGGAAATCATCCTGTTATTTAAAAAAAAAAATGATACTTTTCTTTATTAAAATTCAGTAACCTTTTAAGTATTTTTCCACAAATAATAGTAACATAGATAAAGCTGAAAAGTTCAAAATAGGGAAATTAGACACATGTATTATTGAGTATCTAAGTTGTGTGTGTGTATATTCAAGATTACAATAGAACAGAAAATAGGGAAGTCATCCTTTGAAGGAAAGTTTGGCAATGTGAATTTGAAAGCATTTTTTTCCTGTAATCCAGAAACAAAAACCAATATTATATAACTAAGGGAAGTAAATTTAATATAGAGCAAACTAAGCACCTTTCCAAAAGTAGAAATGCAGTGTTGTGTCCACCACAGGAGAATATATTATTTCATTTTTTCAAAATTTTTTTTAATATTTTTTTTAAGATTTATTTATTTATACATACAAGCTGGGGTACACGCCAGAGGCACGGGGTGGCGAGAGGGTTCACTAGAGACAGAGTAGGGAGCAGAACAGGCAGATCGGAAATACACTGCTGAGGGGAGCAGCAGGCAGGAGAGGTCTGCCACACCATGTGGGATTCTCCCCGGCTGGGCATCGAACTTGTGTCGCAGCTGCCGACAGCTCCACAGTGCAGCGCTCAACCGCTGCACCACCAGGGAGGCCCCAGAATATATTATTTCAAATGTGGAATATGCAGACAATTAAGTGGTATATGATCTGTCACCAAAATAATAAAATAAAATAAAATACAACAGCAAATTTGCTACATAGGCAAAACAACTAAGGTAAATTTATTGAGCTGTAATTCACATTCAATAAAATTCACACATTTAAAAAATACAATTCAAACAAAAAAGAAATTAATTCAGTGATTTTTAGTATATTCACAAAGTTATAAAACCATTACCACTATCTAATTCCAGAACATTTTCATCATTCCCCCCAAAGTAATCTACTTAACAAATTCAAATACTCAGGTTTACAATAGCAAATACTTTTTAAAGTATTGATATTTTTAGAATCTTTTGGTTCACAGCAAAATTAAAAGAAAGTTACAGAGATGCCCCACATATCCCCTACACACACACACACACACACACACACACACACACACACACCCTACTGTCTACATTCTGCAACACACACACACACACACACATCCTACTGTCTACATCCTGCATAAGACTGGTACATTTGTTACAACTGATGAGCCTACACTGACATATCATCATCACCCAGAGTAAATGATTAATATTAGGGCTCCCTCATGGCTGGACTTTTTATGGTTTTGAGCAAATGTATAATGTATCCACCATTAAATAGAGTAGTTTCGCTGCCATAAAAATTATCTGTCCTTTGCCAATTCACCTATTCCCCATCTCTAACATCTAGAAGCCGCTGGTCTTTTACTATCTCCATAGCTTTATCTTTTCTAAAGGATCATATAGTCAGGATCATGCAATATGTCATGCATGGCCTATTGCATAATCTATTGATAACTCGAAAGCACTTTTCTAAAACTAAAGCTTCAAACATAAATAATGAACATAGAAATTTCTTAACAGTATTACATAATTAGCACTTTAAATTATATCACTAGTTATATTTTACTGTCATACATTTCTCTTGACTATAACCTAATATGACTTAATAAATAAATTATGATTAAAAATATGTGTGTAAGATCTTGAAAATGGTTCAAACTAGAGACATGGACAAATTCATCATCATGAGCTTATAATTTCATCAGAGAAAATATAAACGGAAAGGAATATTGAAACTAAAATATTTCAGAAATTCTGTAGAACTTTTGAACATATTATTTAATGAAAATTGTGTTAGGAAATGGTTAGCTCAAGGGGATATAAGTAAAGCAGTAGCAATATGTCATCATTTCTATTTTCCCTTAATGGCTTTTGGTATATTGCGAATTGTAATCCATTTTAGAAAATATTTGTAAATTCACGGATGTGAATGTGAAAGAGAAATGATTGAGTTAAAAGTATATTATTTGCCTTAAAGGAATTAAAGTTTAATTTTATATTTATTGATCACTGAGAACTAGCTAGGAAGTTATCTTGAAAATTGGAATAGTCTGGGAAATTGAAAGTAATCGTTACATATGCAATTCACTAAACTAACTTGAATTGTAGCAGAGAGGTTTATGTGTCTAGCTAGAACATCAGTGCAGATTGTAATCAATAAGACTAAGTGTATGTAGTTATATCTTTAGCTATGGCTTACTTAAAAGAGAAATAAGGCCTCCCTGGTGGCGCAATGGGTTAAGCGCAGCACTGGGAGCTCTCTGCAGCTGAAGCGCGAGTTCGATGCCTGGCTGGGGAGATTCTCACATGGCGCAGCAGACTTCTCCTGCATCGCCCACTGCTCCCCTCAGCAGTGTATTTTGGTTGATCTGGCTGTTCTGCACCCCACTCTGTCTCTGGTGAACCTTCTCATCACCCCACACCTCTGGCCTGTACCCCAGCATGTATGAATAAATAAATAAATCTTTTGAAAAAGAGAGAGAACTAGGATCTGCCTGAATTATGGGGAAAGACAAAGGAAATTATATCAAGATATCTCTTATGTGAACTTGCTTCTATGATCTCCACATGGCATTTGTAGACCACACTAAATAGATCCTCCTCAGAATTCACTCATATACAATCACATGTCATAGCAGGGTATAATAAAATTCAAGATTATAAAATGAAGATACAGCAAGTTTCTTTTGATGAAATGCAGCATACAGGTAGAGCCAAGGTGTTAAACATAAGTGGTGGAGGCTCTAAACTCAGTGTCCTGTAAGTAAGACCCTATAAGCCAAAAGAACCAAATGCCAAAGATTATACTGGTAAGTTTAGTGCAGTTTAACAGAAATTTTGAGGCTGTGGTTTATTCCTTTTGAGGTAATTTTTATTAAAGTATGCATAAACCTTCCTTAATTTTATGTTGTAAGCAAATAGCTAAGAGTCAAATTTACTTTCTCTTTACAAGTTAGATACCGTATTTCACAGCCACTGTCGCGCGCGGTCCCCTGTCCAGCAGGAAGAAAGACGCGACACCAAGTTCGGTAATCAGCGGAGGCAGGCAGCAGCTTTATTTTCAAGCTTCTTCTTCAATCATTCAATCAATCACATACAGGCACATACACACATTTATACCCCAGGCTCTTATTTGGCGGAATAACAGGTAGCCTATCCTGTTAAAGGTCAAACCTCAGTGTCCAATCCGAGTACTGATCACGCGCTCACTCCACCGAACCCTCACCT
>PVIJ01014638.1:0-25000 GCA_004024925.1 Scalopus aquaticus
ATTTATACTCTGCCATTTTTACTCATTTATACTCACATTTATACTCATTGCCATTCTCCCTCCTAATTCCACTGTCTCATTCATAGCATGCCAGGTTTACTCCTACCTTAGAGACACTGCACTTGTTGTTCTTTCTGTTTGGAACACTCCTCCATAAGATATCCACATCCCTCTAGTTTTCCCTAAAATATGTTTTCAATGAGATCTATTCTGAAATCATAGCAACACTTTCTCCAAACCACATCCTGATATCCCTTACCCTGCCTTGCTATCCCTTGGCACTTAAAATTCTAATGTATGTTACAATTGTGTTATATATACTGTCTGTTATCAGTCTCCCCCCGGCAAAACTGTTTTGGTTTTGGTTCACTGACATATAAAGAGCCTAGAATAGTACCTGATATATTATAGGTGCTCAATAAATATTTGTTGAACTAAAACGGCATTCAGGCCATCTTCTTATCACATCAGTAGTTATTTCTTGACCTTTTAAAATATCTTTGGGTTATATTACTCCTTGAGAAATTGATTAAAAGCTAGGGACTCTCTCCAGGTAAATATAAAAATATGCATTCAATTTTTTATATTCAGTTTCAGTGGGTTTCTAGACTTATTGAAAACCATCCACGAAGTTCTAAATCCATAAGTATACATAGACTGATAGGTCATTTGGGACACTATAATGGAGCAAATGTTTCTACACTGCAGAGCATATCCACAAAGCATCAGGTACCCAGACCTATAGCAAGTGTTAGAATTCAGAAAGAAAAATTTATGGAAGTAAAACAGGCTCGGAATAAGACTATGCTGAGACCAGAGGAGATGGTAAGTACAAAGAGCTGCGCAGGTGCTTCCTCTTCCCTTCTCTGCTGTCAAATTGACCATAACTCCACTGCCCTCCCCACTCCAAACTCTGCCTTAAAGTTCTATCAGAAAGCAGGAATTGGCCTCCCGTAGGGTGGGGAAGGCCTACCTGTAGCTTTTTGGTTTAGAGTGGAGAGTGGGAAGGACATTACGAAGTAGAGGCAGTTGGAAGAGCAAGAAAATTCCAGTGCCCTCCCATCTAGAATTATTCATTCATTTCAATATGAATGTGACTGCTTCAGAGATTTCCTGAACAAAGGGAAAAAGGAAAATGTTAAAGGGCTTGTTACTTCTTTTTAGGGAAGAAACACTTCCACAAATATATAATCAAAATCTATCAAAATTATAAAGTACTAAGAAATGGGAAATGTTTGTTAGAACACAAAAGACATTTTAAAGAAAATGAATGGTCTCAATTTTCTTTGCAATTATATTTAAAAATAGTAGACCATTAATTGAAAAATTATTCTGAATAAACTGACTAACTGAAATATTTGGCCTTTGCTGTCCCATTAGTTTTCCTACAACAGAAAAAGAGTGCAAGTAAATCATGACAGGAGCAGAGATGAGTGGGAATGGAGGAACTAGGAAGCAAACACAAAATTCAACCCAACCAGGCCCTTTTGGGTAAGTTACTACTGTAGCTTACCAAGTAATGGAAGAGAGCCAAGTAATGGAAGAGAACAGAATAATGGTTTTTAAGTGTAAGCCTAAAAGGACAAAGTAAAAAGGCCTGTAAAAGTCCACCAATACAGAGAAAACAATACTTCTCAAGTGAGAAGAGGGTACATGTAGAACAAACATGCAAAATGGGGAGAAAAGACTAATGACATTTTTAAAAGTCTACTGAAAAAAGTTTATTTCATTTGTCAGAATTCCAAGAATACTGCAAATGTTGCAGTCAGAGTAGCCAGATGAATGACAACAATGTGAACTCTTCTCTGGGTCAGATATATAAAATCTAAGTGGGGAAAAAAAAATACCCATAGACTGAAGATGAAGAGTATTACAGTGCTGCTACCTCAAGGAAGGGATGAACTATGTCCCCCGTGCTTGGTTCTGAACTCAGCCCACTGCTGAAAGTGGTCCAGAATGGCATTTCTTAAGAATGCCCATCCTTAAGCAGGACCCATACACATCCACAATCTCACCAGGCCTCAAATCAGACTGTGACTTAGTGGCTTGGGAACAGTGAACTCTCAGTGTGACTTTCTGGATTACACAACATGTGACTGCCACCTCCAAAATAAATAGTTCAGAGAATTTCATTAACAGCGGATCTCTACAATCTCTATCCAGAGAAGATTCAACTCAACACATCCATCTAGGCACTGTTTTCCTCATGTCCAAAGTCCCTCAGGAAGTTCTCCAGGTCTCAAAGTCATGGACTTAGAATCAGTCTCTAATGGGTTAAACAAAAGGTGACTTCTTGTGTTTGTTTTTCCTTCTCCAACATCTCTGCCCATCCTTAGTCATTTAGTCTCTGCTTGAACCCCCTACATGGAGCTCCCTGAAATCAGACCACCTCTCTCTCTCCTTTGCCAGTGTAGAAAGTAAACCTTAGAGTCTTCATATGAGAACCGATAAGATATTGGAACAGAGCTGTCATATGTAATATCAGTGAAAGCAGAATAAGATAAATACCCTTACCTATTCTCAGCTTAATACATATTTAAGTTAGCAAAGTAACATAAAGATTTATAACTTGCAATATCAATATAGATATAAATTATAGATGAAGCATGCTCTTCAAAGTTCATTTCAACTTTCTCTGTGATATTATTTGACTATCATTCCTGTGTGTTATTTAGCATTAGATGAAGGTTACCAGCACTTTCAGCTGCCTTCCCAAACAATTTTGAATCCTGGAATGACCTGGCATCCATTCCCCCAGATTTTCAATACCCTAATATAGAATGAATGAACTCAGTCCTGATTGCATGCTAGAATCACAAGGGTGCTTTTAAAAAAAATCCTTGTTATTAGGGTCTCACCCCCAGATCATTTAAAACATAATTTCTAGGGATGAAGATGGGGATAGGTAAAGAGTGGGATATTGGAGGCTACTGGTAGTTTTTAAACCCCCCACTTAATTCTAATGTGCAGCCAGTGTTGAAAATAATTGTTTCTAAATCAGTGGTTCTCAAACAGTAAGATACAAAAGAATTACCAGTGAGATATAACTGTAGCTCCCAAACCCCACAAGGTCTGATTTCTCAGAGCTGGAGTGGAAGCCAAGTGCTCTAGAAAAGCTACACAGGCACTACTCCAAATAAGACAAAGGCACTATTCCAAACAAGACAGATTGGCCAACAAATGAAAGAAATGTTCATCACCACTTATCAGAGTAATGCAAATCAAATTGTGATGAGATACCTACCACCTCACACCTGTGAGACAAGCCCACACACACACACACACACAAAAAAAATCAAACAAACAAAAAAACACATAGAAAAAAAACTATTGGAAAAGAAATGGAGAAAAAGGAACTTTTTTAATTTTATGTATATTTTACATCATTCTTCCTTTTTGTACAACGTATGCTTTCTTCTTAGGCGTAGTCTCCATAGATTCCCACCATCAATTCACCTGTGCACCATCACTATAGTCTCTTGTACTCTTTCCTCCCTGTTTTGACCCCTTCCCCTCCCCCTCCCCTGCAGAATGTCTCTGATTTATAGTTGCCAGTTAATTTTTTTTCTAATTTATTATAATTATTTTTTCCTGATCCCTTATATGTTTCCCCTACATTCCTCCTACAAGTGAAATCATCTGATTTTTTTTTTCCTTCTGGCTTATTTCATTGAGCATAATCCCTTCCAGCTACATCCATGTTGCTGCAAATGGCATTAATCTTTTCTGATTGCTGAGTAATATTCCATTGTGTAGATATACCACTTCTTGATTCACTCATCTATTTTTGGGTATATGGGTTGTTTCCATATCTTACCTATTGTAAATAGTGCTGCAATAAACATAGGGGTGCAGGTATCCTTTTGGATTAATGTTTCTGTGTCCTTTGAGTAGATTCCTAAGAGTGGAGTTGCTGAGTCATATGGAAGCTCCATTTTTAGTAGTTCGTGGAACCTACACACATCCTTCCATAGTGGTTGGAAAAGTTTGCATTCCACCAGCAGTGTAGGAGAGTTCAAAAAAGGAACTATTATATGCAATTGGTAGGGATGTAGTCCTGTCCAGACCCTTTGGAAAACATTATGGAGTTCTCTCAAAATATTAGAAATAGATGTACCACATAATCTAGCAATTCTACTCCTAAGTATCGACCCTAAGGATGCAAAAACACTAATTCAAAGGTAGTACGCACTCCTACGTTCATTGAAGAAATGTTTTTATAACTTGGTTATTGTAAATAACTTAAGTACCAAAGGACAGATGAATAGATTAAAAAGATAGTATATGTACACAGTGGGATACTATTCAGTTATTTTTTAAAAAAATGAAATCTTGCCCTTTGCAATAACATGGATGAAACTGGAGGGAATTATGCTCAGCAAAGTAAATCAAAATGAGAAAGACAAATACCAGATGATTTCATGCATATGTGAAATATAAAGAAACAAGACAAATGAACAGATAAGACTAAACCAAAACAAACCTTGAAACAGCTACAGCAGGGCGATAGCCATCAAGGACAGTGCCCAGTAGATGACATGTCACTGTCTGTGGGTTCTCACCTGTGTGCACAACTGCAAGACACTCAGGCTCAGGGAACAATTGTTTATTTAACAGTGAACACAGTTTCTAAGGCCACAAGTGATGGCTACCTTAGCCCAGTGTCCAAAAAGATCTACACAAAAGGCCATTCATCCAAGATGGCAACTCCCAACAATGAGGGCCTGGAGCACACCGGCGGGGGTGGGGGGGACAAGCTGCAGGACAGGATGCAACTCACCATAGCCGGAGGTGCCCTCAGGCAGGGCGCTGAGATGACTCCACAGCAGCTGCAGTCAGTCTGAAGTTCAGGATGGACAGCACAGAAGGCAGCAGCACTTGGAAGTGGTGCTGAACAGTCAGGAACAGTTACCAGGTCTCAGAGGAGCCCTGGACCCAGAGTGCTGGTCACCTGTCAACAGTGCTAGGCAACACTGGCCAGTAATGCCGGTCAGCACGGGACACTAGAAGGTGGCGGGGTCAGAAAACACCAGCATTATAGCTCTTTGTCAGTTGTTGGCCCACACCAATGACAAACAGCTCTTTGAGACACCAGGCCCATGGCTTTTGCTGTTCTGTTCAGGCTGTCAGAGGCAAGCCAGACACAGGTATGGCCAGCCAGTTCTCTGCGCAGCATTTTGGCTTCTCTTCTTTCTACAGAAGTCAGGAACAGAGTCAGCGTCTTTTCTTTCCTCCTCGGAGGCCAGAAACAGTGGCCTTTCAAGAGCCTGAATGTCTGAGAGCCCCAAGCCACCCCCTACCCTGCCTTATATCCTCTTCCGGTCCCCCACCCACCAATCTGATTTGACGGCTCTCAATCCTGTGGCTGATTGGACCATTCCCCAATCAGCTCATAGCTCGCACCTAATAGCTTCATGCTACGATCCAGGCATGAACTCCATAGGCCTCTCTACTGCCTGCAGCTGGAGCCACAGCCCTGGAGCTGGCTGGGTGGGGCCCTGTGCTCCTCCCGGCAGCTGTGAAGCAATGGCTTCATGCCCTGGGGCAGTGAGTTAGATGAACCACTGCTGCCCTCCACCAGGGCCTCTACCTGCAGCCAGAGCCCCAGTGGCCAGAGCCCATAGTAAAATGCCCACCACCACAAAACCGTTTGCACTGCCTGCAAGCAGCTTCTGGGGCAGAGCGAAAAATTACACTGCTTTTCCAATGGCTCCCACCAACTAGCTGGCAGCCGAAAAGAGCCAGTCTTGCCCCACAGCTTGTGCTATGAATTTCAACCCTAGCAATCTGACTGTAGAACTAAGCTACCAGAGAGGGAGGGGAGGGTGAGGAGTAAAGGGGAGAGGTTGCCCAATGGACTATGGCAGAGAATTATCAGTTTTGGTGGGACGTGTGGTGTGCTATCATACATCTAAAAGATGTGAACCGGACCTCCCTGGTGGCGCAGTGGTTAGGCGCTGCGCTGTGGAGCTGCCGACTGCTACAATGCGAGTTCAAAGCCCGGCTGGGGAGATTCCCACATGGTGCGGCAGACCTCTCCGGCCTCGCCAGCTGCTCCCCTCAGCAGTGTATTTCCGTCACTCTGCCTGTTCTTCTCCCCACGCTGTCTCTGGTGAACCTTCTCACTGCCCCATGCCTCTGGCCTGTATTCCAGCTTATATGCATAAATAAATAAATCTTTAAAAAAATAAAAATAAATAAAAGATGTGAACCTATACCCCTACATCATATGCAGTGTCATAAACCAATGCTACTTCAATAAAAATGATAAAATTTAACAGAAAGAGAAAAGGAGGGAGGGAGGGAAAAAATAAACCCTGCCCTAGGTTTTATATCAGTGGTTCTTAGTGTGGATCCTGAGCCATCAGTATTATCATCAGCATCACCTGCAAATTCATTAGAAACACAAATTCTTGTACCTCCACCCAATCAAGTGAAATGGAAATGAGGAAAGGCCCAGCCATTGTATTTTAACAATCCTCCAGGTGATGCTAATTCTTACTCATGTCTGAGAAGCTCTGACCTAGAATGACTGAGCTTGTAAAAGATCCCAAAGAAGTACTATAGATACCAGGTCCTACTGGCACTCTCAGGGTTTTGAATCACTTCTCATAAGGAGAATAACCTTTGGAAGCAACCAAACATTTTTGAGTACCTTCCAAAAAGCTATTGGTTGGTTGGTTGGTTGGTTGGTTGGTTGGTTTTTGGGAACAAATACAACTAGAAGATTGTTAAGGAGTGACCAGGATGTGCCTAAGAGAAAAAAAAAAATTTCAGAACAAATATTACTAACTTCAAAACTCTCTTGGCAAGCCCCCAAGCTGATTTTCCTACAAATTCTAACTCTCCCCATTATTAAGAGCATTTACAGAGCTACAGGGAAATCTGCTCCCCCTCAGAAATCCCAGTGAAGTTATGGTGGCCGCTCACACAGCACTGTGCTGGTAGTGAGGCATTTTCACATCCCCTACTTGGTTCCACCCACTGCCTGTCAGAGAAAACAGGAAGGAAATTATCAGCTTAGCTTATAGATCAAAATATTGAGTGCTACAAAACTTTTTAAGAGGTAAATAAATCACAATATTACCCAAATAATAGATGGGCAGAGCTGGGATTAGAATCCAAGCTTCAGATTCCAAATTCAGATCCCTCTTCTCTACACTATACTTCTAAGAGGGTGGGCCTCAGGAAAGGGGAGTGTCCCAGGTTCTCTGCCCCACCCAACGGAGGGCAGAGCTGAGCAGGAGAGATAGGAAGCTGGAGAAGAAGAAAAAAAAAGGAAGAAGAAAGAAAGCAGGATGGAGAGCCAGAAGAGGCATAAGGAGCAGAGAGACATGTGAAGAAGCTGCACTGACCTGGACTGTTTGAAACAGATGTGGGTGAGAGACCCGTGGGGAGGTGACAATGGCAACGCTGATCTTGATTTTGCACTTTTCCTCCCAGAATTGTCTGGCTATTTCTGACCCTTTTCTATGGGTCCCTGCCAAAAGGTGTTTTAGACTTGTGGCAGGCTTTCGGGCCTTGCTTTGGGCCAACCCCATTTGGGTGGTCTTTTGCCCACGAGGTGATGGGTAACTTTGGATGCTTAGTTTAGAAGCTATATTGTCTTTTCTGTATTATTATTATTTGAATTAATTTTATTTGTATTATTATTATTTGTATTATTACTAATTGAATTAAAGTTTCTTTTCACTAAAGGTCTTATATGTTTTGTTTTGATGTGGCGGATGGCAGAACCTATTTAAAACGGGCAGTTTTGGGGATTCTGGGGTGCCCCTCTCCCTGCCTTGTAACATACTGACATGTATTACCTACTCCAAAGCTTTGCTGCACAGGTGCCTGACTGGGAGGGTAATTGAAATAGTTCTGGTGACTAAATGTCACTAGGTTGGGGCCTAGGGGAATGATTAGTACCAACTTTTGCAAAACTCATCTGACAAGATTAGAATTTGAACATTCTTCATTATGTACTTAATTATTGCATTATTACAGATAATATGTCATTCATTCATATTTAATGCCAGAAATTTATTATTTGCTGTTCTTATAGTTTTTCAATTTTGCACTTTTTAGCCTAATGTTAAACTTAATCTCTATTCAAGAAATGTAAGCAAGTTGGTGGGAGGGGAGAAATTCTTAGATGCTTGCTCAGGGGCAGGAAGAGTCCAACTTCAGATAAAATATTTACTTCGAATAATCCTTAAGTAGATAAGTACATGTTAAGAATACATATTCCAGGAATCCTTAATGCTCCCATGAAATCTTCATTTATAATTTAGTTCCTAAATTTTCTGTTCAGAAAATAAGTCAACACAAGGTGGAGGACAACACACACACACACACACTAATACCATTTGTTGGAAATGGATAAAACTAAAAATATATATTTCAATTTACTCGTTTATACATAAGGATTTATGGAAAGATACATAAGAAATTAATATTCCTGCCTTCCTGACAATGGAGTTAGGAAAAGGAGACTCAGCAGATAGAAAGCAGCTAAGGGAAACTTCACTGTCAAAGTTTAATATATTTTGGTTTTGGAGCATGAATATATCACATATTTAAAAATATATTTTTTAAGGAATCAATTGAAAGCTGTATTAAATCTTGACATTTTGAACCACATTAAATTCACATTAATTAGGGAATTATGAACTTTATTAGTCTATGAATAATATCCAAATTAGTTAAGTCCTAATTAAGAAATCCTAAAACACATCTGAATTTTATAAGTTTCTTTTGATCAGTCACTTTCGTAAATTCTTATCAAATAATGTTGTATATTCCAACAAGATTAAATTGCCTTAAGCAACTGAACTTAACTCATGGTTAATAATCATAGATTCTGAATTTCCTAGGAAGGACAATCAGGCTATGTGTCCGGTATTCAGTTCCATAAATAGTCAATTTTATCATAGGTTCCTTTCATAAGACTTGAATCATTTTGAAATATATGGGAATCATCACTATTTTCTTCATTTAAAATGTACAAACATAGGGCCTCCCTGGTGGTGCAACAGGTTAGGCACAGCGCCGTGAAACTATCCAGAGCCACTGCAGCACGAGTTCGATGCCTGGTGGGGAGATTCCCACATGGCACAGCAGACATCTCCTGTCTCGCCCGCTGCTCCCCTCAGCAGTGTATTTCAGTCAATCTGCCTGTTCTGCTCCCCACTCTGTCTCTGGTGAATCCTCTTACCACCCCTCACCTCTGGCCTATACCCCAGCTTGTATACATAGATAAATAAATGTTTAAAAAATGTACAAACATAAAATACTATAGTATTCTCTCATAAGTTGAACTCCACATCAAACTTGTTAGTTGTGTACTGAGCAAGTAGTAGAAAGCTCAACATTAGGCACCATAATAGCATGTAAGTTGAACAGTGAGTAAGGGCCATTTGCTCCATGCCAGCAGCTGAAGGCTAATGTTAATACATGTATTAGCCTTTAATAATAACTTTAGCCATTAGTACAAAATCACTGAAAATTTTTAATTAAAGAAAGTGTTCAAATATGTATTTAGAAGGTTTGCAGGGTAGTTATGACAGGCAATTCTAGCACAACATTGTTCAATGACAGCATGAACTAAGGAAGGGTCAAGAGAATGACAAGGGAGACAAAAATCAGTGATAAACAGGAGGCAGGACTAGCAAGAATCAGTGATCAATGTGGACATGAGAAGGACTTTGACGCCCATTTTTTTATATGAGTAATGGAATGGAAGATGTATATGGGAAGGATGAGCAGATAACAGTATTTTTATTTTGTTAATGCCATTTTTGAGATACTTATCCAGATGTGGATGCCTAGCAAGTAGTTGGATATAATGGTTGGTATCTCAGGAAAGATAGCAGCGGGCTAGGAAGGAGAGGTCTGCTGTGCCATGTGGGAATCTCCCCAGGTAGGGGAACTCAGGAGAGAAACACAGATTGAGAATAAAGGTTCTTCAGATATCAATAAAAGGAGATAGGTAAAGCTGGGCAAAGAAGATTGATAATAAAACTGGATCCATGAGATAATATAATGAAAACTGGATAACATGAGTGACATGAGACATAGTATAATGATAACATTACTTGTCCAGAAATTGGTTGTATATATTATGTTGACTGGTAAATATGCTGATAATCCTAAAAATATTTTTGAAAACCATTTAAATCATACACCAGTAGACTTCTGAAGAAGTCCTTTTCAAAGAAAAAGTATGAAAGTATTTTTATAACTGAATACCATTGAATAGACCTTGTAAGGTCTAGCATTAGCTAGAAGCTCACTACTATATTTCTAAAAAGCAATATGTAGAATGTTCTCTCTCTACTGGAAATACATATCTTAAAGATATTTTTACAATTAAAAATTATTAAATAATACAATTTAAAAATTCATACCCTGAAGAAGCATTTATTTTCTTCTTTATTTTCTTGATTACTTTCCTGGCGTTTTCTCTTTCACCATCTCAGCGAAATCATTTTCCAATATGTGCTTTTTGACTGATGAGTTCCTTATTAGGAGGCTTTCCTACTGTCATTTTATCATTCGTCTGTTACAAATCTCTATTGTGTCTTTTCCCTTGTATTTCTATCTACCAATTTATTTAGGTGATTTTTCTATGGTGTTTTCTATTTCCTCTTTTTCTTAAGCTTTGTGTTTGTGTTCCATATTTGTTTTATGGTTACCAAGAGGTGTGTATAAAATGTCTCAGATCTAAAATAGTACTTGTTCTGTTGACATCATCTTACCTTCATTTATAAGAAATAATAGGGAGAAGGAATGCAATAATAAAAAAAAGTTGTTTAAATAAAGGCAACAAAGGGAAGGAAAACAAACTGTGGCAGACATACCAGTCCATAAAGCACATCTCAACATATTTTTTTAAAGATTAATTTATTTTTGCATAATACAAGCTGGGGGGCAGATCAGAGGTGTGGGATGGTAAGAGTGTTCACCAGAGACAGAGTGGGGAGCAGAACAGGCAGATCAACAGAAACACACTGCTGAGGGGAGCAGCAGGCGAGGCAGGAGAGGTCTGCTGCGCCATATGGGAATCTCCCCAGCTGGGGATGGAACTGGCACCCAGCCACCGACAGCTCCACAGCACTGAGACCTGTTGCGCCACCAGGGAGGCTCTCAACATATTTTTAAGACTAGAAACCATATAATTATGTTCTCTTGGCCTCCTGGAATAAAGTTCAAAGTCAGTGGCAAAAAAAATTACCAGAAAATATCCCAAATATGTTAGAAGTTAAATTACATACTTAGATAAATAATTCATGGGTCAAATAAATTTCAAGGCAAATTTGAACTGAAATATGTTATGAAAGCAAATTAAAAAGTGAGATAATCATTAACTGGAGTAACTGTCAGTAATTTTTTTTAAGGGATCAGAGTGTAAATATTTTAAACTGCAGGCCATATGGTCTCTGTCACAACTACTCAGTTTTACAGTTGTAACACAAAAGTTGCCATAGAAAATACATAAATGAATGAGCATAACTGTATTCAAATAAAAGCTTATTTGAAAAAAAAAAGAAAGAAAAAGGTGACAGGCTGGATTTGGCCTACTATGCTAACCTTTGAACTAGGAAAAAAAAACACTAAAATTTGAAGGAGATGGAATATAATTAGAGTATACTGCTAAGCTAGCAATGTTCAATATTCAGTCTTACTTTTGTAAATTCTAACTATTAACGCAAGCAAAAAATGTAGTATAATCATAATAGGAGAAATGGGGGAACAAACTACCAGTCAGGAAGTGAACAGACTGACTAATCAAGAGGTTGCAATATAAGAACATTTTTAAGAAATATCACAATACGTACTTAAGAGTTTTAAGTGACTCACTCGGGTATTGTGCCAGTAGAAAGGGGAGAGAAAAGAAAGAGCTCGTATTTTTTGGTACAAGACCATTAGTATTAATATTAGCTTTTTAGCTATACACATCTATTACTTAAAATAAAAATACTTGTTTTACATTTACGTATATGTGTGTATATGTTTTCTAGTTTTCCACCCTCTTAATCTGAGGATAGTTTCATGACTTGCTTTGATTGATAAAATGTTGGGGAGCACACAGCAATTACTGAGCCATAGAAATTCTGAAATCCAACTGGACATCTCTTCTTGCTCTGAGGGTAGGGAATTTTCTTGATTATACCTACAATTTGGCAGTTGCTCCCAGTGTTTTGGGTTTTGTTTTTTTTTTTGGTTTTTGGTTTGTTTGGGGTTTTTTTGCAGTGTTTTTCTAGGCCTTAATTTCCCTTCTAGGTTCTTGGCTCCAGTCCCTGAATCGTTCTTCCCTTTCCATTAAAAATAACCCAAATTTTAAGTCCAATAGTTTTCTCAGAGAATGGCCTATATCAAAAAGACTGGAAACATGTATTGGCAGTGGTGTGGAGAAAAAGCAACTCTTATTCATTGTTGATGGGAATGTAATTTGGAGTTGCCTCTATGGAAACTGGTATGGCGATTCCTTTAAAAACTAAAAAATTTTAGGAGATAACTAAAAATTTTAAATGTCATGTGATCTAGCAATATTACTCCTAGGTATTTATTTGAATATGAAAACACTAATTTGAAAAGATATATGCATTACTGTGTTCAAAGAAGCCTCATTCAAAATAGTCAAGGCACAGAATCAACTTATCAATGAATGACTGTCTATGTGCAAGGAAACGATATAAGTCGACCAATGAAGGGTTGATTTAAATAATTATCAAAGCCTAATAAATAGTTTTAATGGACAAATATGATATATATGCGGGGAAATATTCTGCAACTGTTTAAAATAATAAGGTAAATTTACCTGTTCTAACATGTGGACTAAAAGTATGTTAAGTCAAAGTAAGAAAGCTCTTGACAATATTTTTAATTAAAGGAATATAAATGTCTATATACACGTGTACATATTCATTTCCACATGCACAGAAAGTATATAAAACAAAATACCCTGTAATTAAGGGTGACTATTTCTGGGAATTGGGATTGGTCCTAAAGGAAAATTAATGGTGCTAGGTAGTGATTCTAGTTTTGATTTTATGTACCCCTAAACTTTTATCTTAAAAAATAATTTCATAGTTAGCATGTACTTAATACATGTACTTAATACTATGTACTTAATACATAGTATTTGTTGCATGTGTTATGTGTTATGCATATTTCCTTTTCTTAAAATATATCACACTTAAGCACAACCAATACTGATCACAAAAACAAGTTCTGGTCTATCTTAGTTCCAGTTCCATTTTTTATCCCTTAACCCCTTCCTTTATGTATCCAACATTTCATTGAGTATCAGACACTATACTAGGCCCTGATGGCAAGCTAGAAAGACCTGGCCTATAGCCTCAAAGACATTTCAACGTGATCTGAGAATGCAACATGTCAGAAATTCTGTGATATAGGAGAAAATGACTAACTGAGGGAGCAGAAAGAAGGGGTAAGTTTGTAGAATTCTAATTCTCTAATTTTCATTATAACCTAATTAATTAGCATTCTGCTTTTATGTACATCAGTATCAGTGTTATATTTTGAGAGAGGTAATTAAACATAAGCGTAAAATTAAATTAACCATACGTGGGACAAGTTAACGGAGACCTCAAAACAAATCACAAAACTAAGCATAAAATCTAGAGTCTCCAGGAAATCTCTGACCATGAAAAATGGTGATAGAGTATTCCAGAATTTAAACCCTAAGTCAATGGGAAAAGATAACTCAGAGTGGTCTTTTCAGCTGTAAGATAGTGTTTAATGCAAAATCTCTCAGTATGTACTACTCTTCCCTTCCAGTAGAGTATCTACTTAAAGATAAGATCCATTCATTCATCAAATAGAACAAGATTCATTACAGTGCTTGTTAAAGAGCCTCCTGAATGTGTCAAACCTACTAGAAAGGGGCTCCTTCCTATCCTTTCACTTAATTTTAATTAAGTCAAATCTCACCACCAAGAAACACCTGTTGTTTATAGGCGGTCACATAAAATAAAGGCAATAATAAGACTGAGGGAAATATTTTAAAAGTATACAAGTTTTTATAATGAAATCAAAACCATCTTCTTTAGAACAAAGGAATAAAGCGTAGGTGCTTAAACTGGCAATTAAAAAGGTCATATCTTAAAAAACATATTTTTAACTCAGCAACAAGAATAAATATGAACAAAAAGAAGTAACTCATTAAAACTTTAAACAACAAATATTCTTACAAATAAAAGCAAATTTAATTTAAAGTCTGACAATTTTCAGTGGGGACAGAGAATAAGAGGTGTAATAACATCCTCAGAATCCTGTCTAATATTCTGATCAGAATAAAAATTCAGCAGATATATGCACTCTGGATTAATCCTTTATGAGAATAAATGTCATGTTAATTGGGACTATTCCTCATCTACATATTTCTATTATGACAAATCTCTAGATTGCCCATTCTAAAATCTCTATGAAGATTTTCTATTTTTCTGGTTAATAAATCAAGGGTTCCCCAACTTCAGTGTATATCAGAATCACCTGGGGAGCCTATTACAAATGAAAAACCATAGCCCTCATCCATATCTATTAAAACAGGACCTCTAGAGGGTTCTTGAACCAGGCTTGGGTAAACCACTGCTGTAAGGACAGTAGTGGAAATACACAGAAAATTATCTTAACCAAACTATTCCAATATTATATTTTAATTTGTTTATGTTGATAGTCTAACACAATTTAAATGAATTAAAACAGACCTCGGATAGATGGAGACATCCAGTCTTGAAATGGACCTAGGCAGAAAGCACAAAGTGTTAAAGGAGACGATGTGCCTAACCATGAGGTGGGCTCTCAATAGCCCTAGATCCCAGAGTATGCTCTGCCCCTGTGCAAGTCAGAACATTGCTTCAACCTCAGTTTCTCATTTTCTGTGACATTATTGCTTCTGTCTGACCTTCACTTCTTAATCTCCTCACATTTTGCTCCCTCTGCTTTTCCTTTATACATGACTGTCCTATGAAGTCCTATCCTCAGTGATGCTGAACCATATACAATAACTGGGCTCATTTCATCAGATTCCCATGTCTTAAGTGTCAAAATCTCCCAAATTTACAACATGGTCCTCAGTTGCATTCTGCTGTATAAGACTACTGAGCTGTGCAGGTGAACCCAGACTTAAAGAGGCCTTTCTTCATCATCAACCTATTCCCATCAGCAAAACTCTTTTAACTTTTCACTATTCCTTTCTGAATTATCTACCTTTAAAGAGCTGGTAAAGCCAGATTACCAGGAGTAAAAAAGGTTAAGTAAACTATATCTATATTTAAATAGAGCATTAAACAGCCATATAAAATGGTAGCTTTGAAAACTGCAGAAATATGAAAAGTATGTTGTCACAAAAGACAATAAATTTGATTCCCATTGTGATTGTAATTATATTGTAATTATACAAAAAGGTCCAATGCATTTGGATTAGGACTAGAAAAGAATAAGAAAGATAAAAGTTTTTTGTTATTTGGAATTCTGAGTGTTTTTTCACATTAACAGATTTCCATTATTGTTATTATATCACTTATTCAAATATGTAGTTGACATATGATCATCTTAATTTGTATGGTTATCCTACTCTTAATAACAAGTTTGTGGAGCTAAATAGCAATACAACAGCTGCTCTTTGATTTTACAAACAATAAGATGCTTTCATAAAGCAAACCAGGCTGCTCTTATAAAATGTTTGTTACATTAATAAACTGTGGAAATAACAACCACATCTCTCTTCCCAGATCGCAGAACACTTTGCCAGAAGTAGCACCATTGTCTATAATATAAAATAAAATAATATAATATAATACATACATATATAAATCTACATATATACATATATTTAAGAGATAGATGGGATTATTAAAACTTCTTTGGAAATGGAGAAACCAAGGAACAGAAAGACTTTAGGACTTATTCAAAGGCAAACCACAGTCAGAATAAATTTACACTCATTAATAAAAACAATAACAATCTAAATATATTTCAGGTTTCTGTACCAACTGCTCTAAGCTTTTAATACATAGTAATAGTTGCTTGAATAAGGGAAACACTGTATTATCTTGATTCATTGATTTCATATCTTTTAACATGCTCTTTCTTTCTATTTGCTCAGTAGGGTTTTTTAAATTCTCAAATATTCATTTGTACATGATGGATGACTTTCAAAGGCAACATTATAAACAGAATCTTTGATTTCAGGTGCTCAAATTACATAGAAAATAACACAATTGAAATGAAGATATACATATCTCCACTTATTTTCCTACTCAATAGAATAACAACCCCTTTGGTAAGCTAATTCTGATATTGTATGACTAGAGGTTACTGAGCTTCATAAAAAATGAGAAAAAAAAGTAAATTGCTAATAAGAATCTGTTCAACATGCAATACAATTCTAAACCAGAGTTCTTTTGCATTACTTGGTCTATTGATTTTGGATTTCAAAGAAATGAAAACCAGAGCGGGGAAACTGCTAATCTACCTTAGCAGCAGCACACTGTCATTTAAAAATAATATTATTCTGACTAGCATTCAGCCCATTCTAATCTTGTCACTTCATGTACACTGAAGTTTTCAATCATAAGATTTCCCCTGTAAATACACAGCTCGCAAGCACTCTGAAAACTCATCAACTGATAGTTTCTTTGAGCATCTCCTGAACTCTAAAACAGTTCAATAAACAGACTTGAGAATGAGGGACATTTTATTCCCCTTTGCATTAAGTTGACAGTTTCACATGCTTGTAAATAAACTTAATCTCACAGGCCTCCTTACCTCCCCTTTTGTTCCTTAAGGGCATAAATCTTGAGAGGTTTTGCAGAGGGAGATGTTTTTTTAACTTAAATATTGGGGAATGTTTGGAAATGCCATCTACAGATAGTTTTTGAATGAGCAGCAAATTCAAAACCCCACATTCCAGTCCCTTCTTGATCAAAATCATAATAATGAACCTTATGATTTTACTCTTCTCTAACATAGTACTGCAGGTCAACTTCATTTTACCCTTTAGACCAAAAGCACAAATTGTTAACTTTCACACTGTATCAAAGTTACCAACCAGTTTTGGTAAGCCCACTCAAAGTTTTTAAGAATTAAACTAACAGATAAAAATTAGTTAAATTCACAAAAAAGTCCAGTTTTTCTGAAAGACTGAAAAGTTTGGCAACCTGGGACCTGTATTCATATGAGGTAAAATTTTCAGCTGATGACGTGGTGGCCCCCTTGACAGAAGGTGTTTCCTGTTAACCTAAATTGCTGCTAAACCTACTCCCAATCTGGATTGTGCCTTGACACCAATATCCCTATTAAACCCAGCACACTTCATATAATTATGCAACCCACCTGCTTCCTGTAAGCATTTGAATTTTTGACCTATTTCTGATAAAACATTTTCTATTTTATTTCATTATTTCATATTGCACATCTACTGAATGAACAGCTCTTTAGGGGAGTAGTGAAGAATAGCAAGGTACAAATCCCTGACCTCAGGGAACTTAAACACTAGCAGCAGGTGCTAAAATGCACACACAGAGTGAAAATGCAAGGTGCTTAGCACTGAATCCCATATAATAATCTAAAGCAGAATTTTCCAACAGTTTTATAATGGGAGCCACTGTCTATAATTTTAAATTTTCCGGTAACCACATTGAAAAGATTTTCAAGGTGAAATTCACTTAATAATATGCCTTATGTAAATTGATATAATAAAAATAATATCATTTCAACATAGAATCAATGTTAAAAAAAACTAATAATGAGATATTTACAGCCTGTTTATTGTACTAAGTCTAATGTACCCATAACAGCACATCGCAGTTTGGACTAGTCACATCTCAAGCGCTCAAAAGTGGCTGTTGTACTGACAGCACAGACCTAAAGGTAATAATTAGAAGCTCAGAAATCACAGCAACTCATTTGAGAAATCAAGGAAGCCTACAGGGTGAAAGTGCCATTGGAAAATAAGTAAGATGTTGATGGTGGAGCTGGAGCAGGTTGGGAATTTTTTATAATGATAGAAAAACAGAACAAAAATGGGGCCTCCCTGGTGGCACAACAGGTTAAGTCTCAGCACTATGAAGCTGTCCACAGCCACTGCAGCACAAGTTCGATCCCAGGCCAGGGAGCTTCCCACATGACGCAGCAGACCTCTCCCACCTCACCCACTGCTCCCCTCAGCAGTGTACTTTAGTGGATCCACCTGTTCTGCTCCCCACTGTCTCTGGTGAATCCTCTCACCACCCCACACCTCTGGCCTATACCCCAGATCTTGTATGCATAAATACATAAGTCTTTAAAAAAAAAAAAAAGAACAAAAACGGAGTGACATATCTACTTGGGAATGAGGAATTCAGGGATCAGGAGACATAAGACAAGGGGACTTCAGGGGTTAAGATGGAAAGGGGAGTTTGAAGGAGCTTATTAAGGACACTGATTATTCTGCCATGGAGGTAAGTTTTTATTTTCTGAGTTACAGGGAGCTACCAAACATTTTGGGCAGGAAAGTAGCTTATCAGATATATGTTTTAGACTGGATAATACACAATACTAGACTAATATAACTCAAATGAAATTAGTCAGGACTAAATTTATGCAAATAGGGTTAGAATACAGAAAGCATATATCAGTTTAGTAAAAAGAATGATTTTGTAAATTGTCAGTATTTCCCAAAGAACTATGTGATAGCCAAGGAGGTTGTAAATTTGACTTTGCAGATGTAGAAAGAGATGCTAGATAACTACTCTTCAGGAATAAGGCAAAGTAGAGGAGTTCTTTTGTCCCCTGAAATATACAGATCTCACCCTTATGCTCAATTCCCTTTGAGCAAGCTGAAACTTCACGCCTTTCACTCCCATTCAAGACAGCATATTGGAATGCAAGGGAGAAAGAGAGTGCTATTATTACTGAGATAACCTTGAGTCTGTTCTAATTTATTTTTTAAAGAAAATAAATCACTCTCAACCTTTGTTACTTTATTATTGGAGAGGGTTAGATGAAGAACATTTTCTTCTCTTGGAAGCTGGTACAAGAATTCCTCTTAGTGAGAGAATTGCTTTTGCTGGGAAAATGCTTTAGTAGCCCCACTTGGGATAGCTGAATCCTCTAGGGCAAGAATATCACCTGAGACTAAGGATTCAGAAGAGAGAAAAACTACATGGCATGAGACAGGGAAAGGACTTATTTGCTCTGAAGAGGAAAGAAGAGGAAGAAAAGAAAGTCAGGGTAGAGAAAGAAGAGTGGGAGTTTATTAAATATTTGGGGGACTGAAGTCTTCAACTCAAGTTACAAACTTTGGAAATAATTTGTGTGAATGGACTTGGGGCAGTAAACTAGTGGAGGCACTGAATTTTACATCCCAGTAAAACAAAAAACAAAACAGAAAACACTCTACAGATCCAAAACACTACACCAAAGGCAGCCAAAAGAAAATAAACTCTTAGGAATGGCAAGAAATCATGGGAACCACTGCAGACTTTGGCTCAAGTCATATTACAGAATTCCCAGAGGGAGCAGGGAGGTGCCACTGTTCACCTTAGCAACATTATATTGGCCCACGATGCTTTTAGGAGAGCTCACATCTATCTCCACACACAGGAACCTCAAATGACCATAATTAAAAGCAATCATTAGAAAAGGTAGTCAGCCCTAGATTGGCAAAGACCATCTTGTGGACCCTTCCATCCCCAACACTGTATGACAGCAAATGCTATAAGAGGCCACATCTCCATATCTTCTAAACTACATCAATTTTATTTAGCCAGTGTTCCTCCAAGTGAAGTCTGATGAGATGGCATACCATAGGGACCTCGAGGTTGCAGAGACTAGTAGCACACATCCTACTATCCCCATTTCATAGTAAATAGTTGAAATCCATAGAAAATAACTGAAGTATGAATAATTATATTACTATTAACATTGATTAGATAGTTAAAACAAGTATTTATTCTAAGATTAAACTTGGAGGCTTCAAGGCAAGGCATGTCTTGAACATTCTGGGCTTCATCATCAGATTGTTTGCACAAAGTCTTCACTATCCACTGTTTTAGGGCAGACCTCTGTGGACAAGCTTATGAAGCCCTCATCTAAACTATACCAAAGGCTTGCTAGCGCTGAGCCCTAAAGACCAACTGTCACATCACAGCTAGCTGCAAGTTGCCTTTGATTTTACCCCAGTTTCCAAGCAGCCGTGGGGGCCCATCTGGTGAGCAGCAGAAATCAGCTTCATTATCTTCATCACATGTCATTTAAAGGCTCACACAAATGCAGACATCTGTCTACAAGCATCATATAAAACGAGACATATATAAATGCTACCTGATGTCTGGAACTCACAGGCTGGGTGCTACAACCTAGCCATGGACTGTAATAGAGCATACAAGCACAGGTCACTAAATCTGGGAGAGATCAAGATGAGGAAAGCAAAATTACAAGTGAACTTTGGCTGTCTGCAGCTGGAATGACTGAGGAGAAAATCAATGTAGGACCATGGTGAAAAGGAGCCTACAAGCAGATGTTATAGTCTGAATCTTGGCTCTGCCACTTCATAGCAATACCACCCAGGGCAAATTATTCAAGCACTCTGTCTACAGAGTGCTACAATGTGAAATAAAGAAACTAATCATCCCTGATTTAGTGTTCTGAGAAAAGTTCAATGCAATGATAGCTATAAAAGTAAAAGCACTTACCCAAGTACCTAGCACAAAGTAAATGCTCAATAAATGTTCTCTTTCTCTCCCTCTCCTTCTCTTCCTTCCTCTTAATCTCTCCTACCCGCCCCCCCCAATTAATATGGTCCAACAATATACATTTGTGTATCTTAGGCACTGTGGTGTGGCTGAAGATGACCACCACATGTCAAGCAGCTCTTGAATTAATTAAGTTGTCATGTAAAATAAGACAGGCTGTGACAAGCACTATAATAAAGTACTCAGAGAATATTAACCTGAGCAGGAATTGGTCTCATTCATTGTCATCATCATCAGGATGTTACCCAGTCTTGAGCACAGAATCAATATTAATAAATGATTAGAGAAGAAACATCATTTATAGGGAAGAGGTGAAAAGAACTAGGAAGACTTCAGAGAAAGGCTTGATAATTCAGGTGGGCATTGGGAGGGCATGAAGAAGGACTAAGAAAGTAAGTCAAGTAGAAAAAAAGAATCGGGGAAATGGGGGAAAGTTGGTACAGGAGAGGCAGATGTTCTCACATATTTCAACCCTGATATTTCATATTTCAAAATATGAAAAAGAATTATCCTTGACCTTGTTGGTATTGACCAAGGGTGAAAATAGAATACACTGCAAAGTTCCAGGTTCAGTAGAAACTCTACCGAGAAGAAAAAGAGTCTTGGCCTCGTCCACAGTCTGGATTTAGCAGAGAATAGAAAACATGCTGATCGAGGGATTCTCACGCTAGGCTTCAGTCCAGCTGAACTACCTGGAATGCTCTGAAGGTTCTACACTTTCTCTTGCCTCAGGATCATGCAATGAAAATGTCTTCCGCTACAATTCTGTTATTTTGAAAATACATTTTTTAATGTAAAAAATCTGGGAGGGAATACATTTTTGTGATTGTTTTTTCTGACAAAGAATGCAGGTTCATTTCAAACAACATGAAAATATGGTAACCCATAAAGAGTAAAATCAATATCACAAGTTAAAAAAATGAAAGTGTCTTTTCCTTCTCCAGGCTCCTCAAATTGTTCATCTCTTCCTCCCCACCCCCTTTGTACCTGCCCAACTTCTATTTTTCATAAAGGATTCAGTTCACATGCAAATCTCTCTAGAAAGCCCTCCCTTCACTACACCACCCACCCACTTTGTATTTCTATAGCATTCCACACTCAGTCCCACACTGTCTTACACTGCAATTGCCTGTTTATTTGAGTAGCTTCCCCCATAACACTGTAAGCTCCTCAGGCATTATTTTTATTTATTGTTAGTGCTTCATAAATTAGTAACCAAGGAGAAAGTTAAAATTTCACCCAAGTAACGAAGTATACAGATTGAAATATACCCTATATGTCATTTGAGAAAACTTCTAAACTCATCTCTGACTGAGGTCATTTGAAGTCGACAACTTTCCTTAAGGCATGGGTCAAAAGCTCTGTGTCTCATCTTCCCCACTCATACGCAAAAGACCATTGGGACCCTAGTTCCAATCCTTCAAGGAAGTTTACAGGCAGTCTTTACTTTCTTTTAAAAAAGCAATTGATGGGCGTTCCTGGTGGTGCAACGGGTTAAGTGCAGCATGATAAAGTAATTCAGAGCCACTGCAGCATGAGTTCGATACCCAGCCAGAGAGCATCCCACATGACACAGCAGACCTCTCCTGGCTCACCTGCTGCTCCCCGCAACAGTGTATTTCAGTCGATCTGCCTGTTCTGCTCCCTACTCTGTCTCTGATGAATCTCCTCATACCTCTAGCCTACACACCAGCATTGTAAGCATCAATAAATAAATCTTTAATAAAAAATAAAATAAAAAGACAATTGATTTTTCACCTATCAGGTTTGCCAGCAAGAGAAACGTTTAATTAAATATGTTGTTAGGTGATAGGTAACCTTATACACAGTTGATGGAAAGGCAAATTAACCATCAAAGTGCACATACACTTTCACACCACTGAAATGTATTAAAAGAATGTATTCCATGCATGCCAAATATAGTATATAAAATGGTTCACTGTTGCATTTTTTGTTGTCATAACACACATATAACACAAAAATGTACCATCTAAATCAATTAGTATACTATTCAGTGGCATTAAGCACATTCACACTGCTGTATAGCCAGCACTACTATGTCCAGAACATTTTTACTTTCTCACACAGAAGTACTTACCTGTTGAATAATAACTCCCCATTCCTCCCCACTCCCCAGACTCTGATAACCAATATTCTGCTTTTAACTATCACTAGTCTCTATGCATTTGCCTATCCAAGTAGGTCATTTAAGTAGAATCATATAATATCTGTCCTTTCTATCTAGCTTATTTCACTTAGAATAACATTTTCAAGGTTCATGCATTTTATAACATGTATCAAAATGTCATCCTTTTTAAGGCTAAATAATTATTCTATTGGATGTATACACCATATTTTGGTAAACCATTCATCTGCTTATGGATATTTGTGTTATTTCCACTTTTCTTCTATTGTGAATAATGCAACTATGAGTATCATCGTGCAGGTAACTGTTTGAATGCCTGCTTTCAACTCTTTGATTATATACCTAGAAGTGGAATTGTTGGAACATATGGCAATTCTACATTTAACTTCTTGAGAAACCACTAAATTGTTTTCCATAGCAGCTGTACCATTTTGCAGCCCTACCAGCAATGCCTAAGACTTCTTGTATTTATTAAATAGAAAAAAAAGTCTGGGGCCTCCCTGGTGGCGCACGGTTAAGCGCTGCGCTGTGGAGCTGTGGGCAGCGGCGACGCGAGTTCGATGCCCGGCCGTGGAGATTCCCACATGGCGTCGCAGACCTCTCCTGCCTCGCCCGCTGCTCCCCTCAGCGGTGTATTTCCGTCATCTGCCTGTTCTGCTCCCCACTCTGTCTCTGGTGAACCCTCTCGCCGCCCCCACCTCTGGCTGTACCCCAGCTTGTATGTATAAATAAATAAATCTTAAAAAAAAAAAGAAAGAAAAAAAGTCTGGAAGTCATCTAAACATTTACCTATTGTCAACTGGTTAAAAAAGTAATGGTGCATCCTCACAATGGAATATAATGCAACCATAAAAACAAAACAGGGAGACTCTTTTTTTGCATGAATAAGGAAAGAATTCTAGAATACAGTAAGAGAAAATGGAAGATACAGAACAGGGAGCATGTAGTGCTATCGTTTATATAACTGAGAAAAATGATATATATATGAACTTGCTTGGAAATATACAAAGTATTTCTGGAAGACTACAGAAGAAATTAATGACATTTGTTGCTTCTCTCTACATATAACCTCCTAAACTTTTTGAATTATAAAGCATATGATTACATGACATATTTGAATATAAAATTCTTTAAAATGAATAAAAGATAATGGATTTTCTAAGCAAAAATACATTTGAGACTACTTCACATTGGAAGTCCACACCACGACCCTTCAAAGGGGTAAAGGAGAATATCTCTCATGTTGCAGTAACACAGCATCTCTTAGAAAAGATGCTCCACCACTTTTATTCCACATTTTCCTGTTTTCTAAAACAAGCATATGAGCCTGAGACTCAAGAACTTTCTTCTTTGCCTCCCCACCAGGGAGGAATGACCTCAAAATTATTTTTGAAAAGCCATAATCTTACTCTGAGTCTCTGACAATAATTTCCTCAAAAAGTGAAGACATGAGGTGAAAATGCCAATCAAATATATCAAAAATAAAGATCTCTCCTAATATGGCAAAATCACAGTATTAAAGTAAGAGCTTGGGAAAATATAAAAGTCAATCTATCATTCTATCTTTGAAGTGCCTTCCTATGTAGATGTGTCTGTGATCCTGACATTTTTTTTAGCACTCTAGATTGGAAAATGAGGAAAATGTCTTTTTTAATATCTTTGAGTAATCTCAGGAAAGCACAGGGAAGATGAAAATGATGGCTGAAAGAATAAAAAGTCAAATGCTTGTCTTTTCATTATCTAACTACACCAACTAGTTCAACAAATTTGTATTTTTAAGTGGTTATTTCCCAGAGTTCTATTTAAGTTAATGCAGCAATAGTCCTAATTTGTGCTCCTATTTAACTACTTCTAGTACTACAGTCCTCAGTTATATATTATTTTAGTCATCTGCTTTTTTGCATCTTTCTTGAAAATCCACAGTTGTTAATCACAAGATTCAAACTGAGGTAAAATATTGTCAGTATTTTTAAGCACCATTTCGCTGAAAACATTGCTGTGTGACCCCCCACCCCCACCCCCGGAAAACCACCACCACACACCACCATATGCTGATGAGTCACAGACAGATTGTAGCATGTTATTTTCAGACTTCCCTGCCCAC
>PVIJ01014638.1:30000-39626 GCA_004024925.1 Scalopus aquaticus
CCATGAAAAGAAATTCCCCACTTCAGACATATATTTATAAAAATAACATATCCGGTTATCTATCAAAACAAATGAGGATTTAAGTTACATGTTAAGTTACTGGAGGTTTGGCAACTTCCTTTGTGAGAATTTGTTCTGTATTGTTTGAAGAAACAGTGATTCTAAATGTTTCTGTGAGCAGATTGTCCTTATCTCTATCCAGTATTGAGGAAGAGCAGAAAGAAAGTGCTTTCTCTCTAAATTCCTGAGCTGGCAGCAGTATGTGTACACAGACATTGGCCAAGATCTTAGAAGTTGGAACAGACTCTAAGTCAAGGTAAAAGAAACATAAGAATAGAAAGAGCCAGAAAATAATCCTATATTAGGTACAACTAAAGTTAAACACCTAGGTAACCGAGTTTAAAGGACTGTGAACAGAATTAGAATTAGGGTGGTCAAATGAAAAGTTTTAAGGCATACAAAGTTTGACCAGAGTAAAAATATTTAGAAATCAAGAACAGAGTGCATGATTACTAAGCAAAGTTCTACATATCAGTAACTTGGCATCTCATTATGAATGATTCAGAGGAATCTTTATTAGAGGACTAATTCAATGTAAGTACTAAGGCATGCCACTCCTGAGGACTTTTATGACATGTAGATACATACATACTACACTCAATTTGGTAAGCACATCAACTATTCTACTGGATAGTCACATGGAAAAGAATGAAGTTGGATCATTCCCTAACTCCATATACAAGAATAAATTCTAAATGAATTAAAGACTTAAAGGAAAGACCTCTAACAATAAAATACATAGATTAAAACATCAGCAATACATTTCATGACATCAAGATTAGAAATGTTTTCAGTCTTGACCCCAACAGCAAAAGAAATAAAAGCAAAAACAATCAATTGGTATTACTTTAAATCAAAAACTTCTACAGAGTAAAGGAAAAAATAAGTAGGATAAAAAGATATCCTACTGAATGGGCATAAATATTCTCACATGACCCATCCATTAGGTAGTTAAATCCAAGATACATGAAAAACGTATTCAATTTAACAATTAAAAAAACCAAACAATACAATTAATAAAGGGGCAGCAGACCTAAACAGACAATTTGCCAAAGAGGATACCCAAATGTGAACAGAAATAAGGAAAAAGCTTCCTCATCACTTTTAATAAGGGAGATGCAGGTCAAAAACACCATGAGACATCATTTCACACCCATAAGAATGGCACATATTACAAAGACCTACAATAACAAGTGCTGGAGAAGATACAGAGAAAGAGGAACCCTATTTATTACACTATTAACAGGAATGTAAACTGCTATTTTGGAAAGTAATCTGGGTTTACCTTAAGAAATTAAAAATGGAAATACCATATGCTCCAGCAATCCCACTTTTAGGCATCTATCCAAAGAACATGAAACCACCAACTCAAAAAACTATATGCTCTACAATGTTTATTGCAGCATTATTTATAATAGCTAGGTATGGAAACAACTTAGGTGCCCACTGATAGCAGGTTGGATCAAGAAGACATAGTCCTCTACACAATGGAATATTTTCAGCCATGAGGAAAGATGAAATGTTGTTATTTACAGCAAAATTGAAGGAATCAGAGGGAATTATGTGTAGTAAAGCAAGTCAAAATGACAAAGATAAATATTGGACATTTATATAGATGGCGATATGACAAAGCAAAATATATATAAAATTTAGCAGAGACAAAGGAAGTTAGGCTCCTGAGGTTAAAGGGGAGGGGGAGGGAGGAAGGATCATAGGGGTCTAAAGGGTGATGGTGTAGGAAAAACTACCACAGAAAAAATATGTGGTTATAATCTTGTTCAAATATAATGCAGGAAAAGTAAAAAATGTCCTTTAATTAAAAAAAGAAAACAGGTATTCAAACAAAACTTGCAGGTAACTGTTTATGACACTATTCACATCACAAATTTAAAAAGGTAAAGGCTTATGTTTGGTTACTTGGGAAGATTCATTGAAAGAAGGTATGTTTGTAAGTTTTATAAATAAAAAAGTATAAATATTTTAATATTTATATTCTTTTTTGACATTCATTTTATTCTATTTTGTGAGAACAGAAGACAGAAGACGAATTATTTCCTTTCGTTAGCAGGGTGAAGATATTCATAACAGTCATTATTTATAACAGTCAAAATCCTGGAAATAATCTAAATGCCTGTGGTTAGGGTTCTTTAGGTTACAAATGATTAAGATTTCAACTTAAAGCGTTTTAAACAAAAATAAGATGCATTGGTTCATGTAAATGAAAAGTCCCCATGAGAGGCAGACTTTAGGGGTGTCTTCAAGAGCCAATAATTTTACCAGAATTCATCTTCTGATTCAGTTTATTGTGGTGTCAGCTTCATCTTCTGCAGACTCACTTAACGGTTGTCATTTGAACACTACCAAGTCCAGAGTACCAAAATCTTTTTCCCAGATGTGCTGACAAATGTCTTACTGCATCATACTAGCTCTACCTTGGTTACATATCCAATATGTAATTATATTGGATACATAACAATTTCACCCAAAACACATAGCTAAAAAATTGGGTAATATACGGGAATCAAATAAGGGATCAGGGAAATAATAATAATAGTAAAAATAACAGGCAACTATAAATCAGAGATTCTGCAGGGAAGGGGGAGGGAGAGGGATCAAAACAGGGGAGGGAAGAACACAAGGGACTACACAATGGTACATGGGTGAATGGGGACTAGAGAGGAAAAAGCAAACATTGTACAAAAATGAACAATGTTGTAAAATACATATAAATAAATAAATTACATAAATTTTTTTAAAAGAAAAAAATAAACTTGGGAAAATTTAAAAAATTGGGTAGTGGGATTTTAACAAAAAAAATGTGTGATACAATTATCATCAAGAGGGAGAATTGAGGGCCTCCATGGTGGCACAACAGGTTAAGCACAGCACTGTGAAGCTATGCAGAGCCGCTGCAGCTTAAGTTCGATACCCGGCCAGGGAGCTTCCCACATGGTGCAGCAGACCTCTCCTGCCTCGCCTGCTGCTCCCCTCAGCAGTGTACTTCAGTCTATCTGCCTGTTCTGCTGCCCACTCTGTTTCTGGTGAATCCTCTCACCACCCCACACCTCTGGGCTATACCCCAGCTTGTATGCATAAATAAATAAATCTTAATAAAAAAAGAGGGAGAATTGAGGCCTCCCTAGTGGCACAGGGGTTAAAGTCTCAGCACTATCAACCAATTGCCAGCCACTGTGGCAAGATTTCAATTCTTGGCCAGGGAGCTAACCCTCATGGCACAGCAGACCTCTCCTGTCTCACCCACTGTTCCCCTCAGCAGTGTATTTCAGTGGATCCGCCTGATCTGCTCCCAACTCTGTCTCTGGTGAATCCTCTCACCATCCCCACAGCTCTGGCCTAGACCTCAGTTCTTACATGCATAAATAAATTAAAATGTTTAAAAAAAAATCAGGGAGAATTGATGCTCTGTAATAGACACAAGTGCCTACTGTAATGTCCACTAATAAGTCACTGCTTAAATATATTTCGACATAGCCATTAAAATTACATTAGAGAAGAATTTTTTACATGGAATGATTTCCACAATGTATTGTTAAGATGCAGGAAAGCAGAATATTTCTATTCTAAAAGAGTAGAAAGTTTTATGACAAAATATTAATAGTAGTTACCTATATAACCAGTATTGCCCTGTGGCCGTTCACATATCCTTTGAATATATAGGCAAAATTTTGTGTGTATAAACAATTTAGTACAGATAGGGTTCAGGGCATTCATCTGATTCTCAAAAAAATATGGTTCCCTAAAAAAAAGGATTATAAGTTTCCAGGGTCCTCTTGTACTTTTGAAGATAAAGGAGAAATTCAAAGCATAAATGCCTTCCTCAAAGTCACAACAGTCCACTAGTGACAACAAGGCAAGAATCCCAGTCTCCTGACGGAATCCCTGAACAGGTGTTCTTTCCATTTTAACATGCTACCTTAACTCATTGAGCAATATGGTCCAGGATGAAACTCCCTGCAAATTAAAATTCTACTAGAAGTTGAAAAATGGATAAACTATTCCACTTTCAAATATATTACAAAAGTTAAGAGGTCAATAATACAAGAGGAACAAACTAAATTGAACTATCTTTATCAAATTTCTATCCATGAACATCTTACAAATATGTGCTACAGATATGTTCTTAAGGGTCAAGTTCCATACAGTACTATTTTTATTTCCATTTTCACTTTATAATAATCTAAAGTTGATTCTAAATCATCCCGAAGACTCATAGTAGAACATAAGTTCTATGAGGACAGAGCTTGTTTCAGTCTTATTCAATTCTGTATCCCCTGTGCCTTGAACAAAGTCTGGCACATAGAACGAGCTGGCATATGAGTTACTGAGGAGCAAATGAATAACTAATTTCCGTCGGATGGCTTTGGTGCCCATGTTTGTGCTACATTCACACTGGCACAAACTTTACTTAATTGTGAAAAGCTAAAGAGAAAAAGGAAAGGGAAGTAAATCATATGCTTGCACTTAATTAAGGCCAAATAACATCCCAGTTTCTAATAAAATAAAGGAAATTGTTAAACAGCTGGATCACAACAAGACACTTTTAATTAGTTATGCCATAGTCAAAGAAACCTACCCTGTAAAATTGTGCTGAAATGCAACTTTCAATAGCTGATTTGGTTTCAGCAAAACATCATCCAGTTTAATAGTTGAAATGTTTTGTTTTGTTTATGCTTGTCAACTTCCTTTAATTTTTGAAGGAACTAAAAGCATAAGAAACTAATACGTAACTTCATGTTCTCAAATATTTACACAATTTACTGTAAAAAATTTAGGGAAAAATATTTTAGGAGTCTAAAATATTTATCCCCTAAAAATTGCTTTTAGATTATTCAAGTTTTAAATAGTGTAGATGTGGCTATAAAAACAGGCATTCAAATCAATTTCTTAAAAGACGTCTACATAATCCTGAGTTAACTACCACTATAGTTCCACTTTCATTTATAAAAGTGGAATTAAATTGAAAAGTTTCCACCAGAATGATATTATTGGTCATAAAATTTAAGATCCTGAAAGAATATGGAAAAACAACTAGTCCTACCTCTCATTTTACAAATGAGGCAGCACAGAGGCATTAGGGTGACTTGCCCAAGGACATTCAATAAATCATGGCAGGAGTAGGCTCAGAACCCTGATCTAATCATCAAATCCACTGAAAATGCCAAGCATTGTAAAAAATACCTTTTAATGATAATGATGCTTTAACTCAACAGCCTATTGTTCTTAAATTGATTCCTGGGCACTGTTCTTACATTCCTTAAATACAAAGAAAAGTAGCATACTGTTCTGGATTTATACAATCAGATTTGAGGGCTGACATTATTGTAATTGCTTGGTCCTTGAGTCAACTGGCAGTGCATCAACCATTAAAATCAAAAGCATGTAAGGAGGCAGGAAGATCTTGGCAATGCATAAATGCACTTAAGAAGAAAAGTCCAATTTGAACCTATCAACCTTGGCAGTTTTCCTTTAAGAAAGCACAGAAAAGCCACAGTGGCCATGGAAATTAAAACTGTCCTAAATGAATAAGGGATGCTGCAAATATGAGGAGCTGAGGGAAGAATAATAAGCAATTGAAGCCTCTATATACCAATCAAGGTTTTTAAGATACATTTGGGACTACTCCATGTAATAGAGGAGGCACTGGAGTGAATAATAAAACCAAACTATAAGAATAATTCTCTTCTCCTTATCCTAGATTCAGACCAATCAGTGTGATAGTGCACAATTTATATTTAAATGTAAATCTCAAACTAATTATGATTTCCAAATAGCAGATGGTAATTCAGTTAGAAACACAATCAAAAGAAAGATTCATTGAGTTTACTTAAAAGGTTTTTGCAAACAGAGTGAAAAACAAAGTTAATACTGGTCATGGATTTCAAAAAGTACACTGGAAGCTGAGGACTTCTCAAAGATATTCTAATCAATTTAATTTAATCAAGGTCCTGATTGATCAGAATCCTCTGGTGTTTTTTGTTTTTCTGAAGTTGTCCTAAAGACATAGAATACCAGTATCAACTCTTCCTTTTGTGCATCCTTCTCTTGGAATAGTATGACTAGTAATGAAACCATGACTACCCCAATATCAAAAGGAACAGTTAGGCATGATTAACTATATATTTTAAGCTTGTTATCACAAAAGAAAAGAGTGTGATGCTCAGATATGAGCCATAAGGCCTGCATGTTACCATTGACAGGAACCGATAAGATAGGGAAAAGGGACCACCAGGAGGCGGGGCATCTACCCATCAGGAAGTACCAATCACTTGAAAAGGACGTCTCCCCAGAAGAGTCAATTTGTAGCTATCCAAAGAACCTCAACAAGTCTACATTCCTTTGACTTTAGCCTGCTCCTTAGCCAACAGCACTCCTCGGTTCCCAACCCTACTCACAAAAAATAGATATAACCCTCCTCCCTTTCCTAGGAGGAAGGACCCAGTTTGAGTTTTAACTCCTATGTTCTTGTCAGTTGACTATCAAATAAACTCTTTCTTCTTTCAAAATGCCAATGTAATAAAACTGATTTTATGTGCATCGGCAACACTCCTTGCCTTAGTATCAGTATACAATACTGTATACTTAGGTGTTCTTTGCCAGATATCTTAGGTTTGTCTGCATAGTTACCATATAGTTCATCATGTAGTCTAGATTTGCTGGAATGGTTTCAATCTCAATTTTTCTAAACCATTATCAGAAGAATGAGTCTCAATATTTTGGCTAGGGAGATATTATCTCCATGACTTGGTAGAAAAGTAAACCAACAAGGCCCCCTTCTAGAAACAACAGGTCTAGAATTTGGCATTAAAGATGAGTTCCTAGTTAATATCATGTAAAAACCTATTTCTTAAAAAGAAGACCAACAGACAGTGTGGTGGCATGTTGCTATAAATTTAGTAACCATGAACTCACAAGTCAAGAGTACATACACAACCTGAAGATAGTGTACTTAACTAGCTTTACCAAAACTAGGTACAGCTGGAACAGCACAATAACAATATCTGAAATATTTGTGTTCAATGAACACTCTCCAACACAATGAGTTCATTCTCATATACAATCTAAAACAAAACAATGACATTTATGGAACAATTTAATTTTTCTCTGTAACATAACTCCTAAGGACACTGGATCATTTATTGCTAACAGCACCTCTATTAGTGCTACTTAAGGAGAGTGGGGAAGACATCTGTAAACTTTGATTTGCTTCTGAAGAGGTCTAGTCACAAGCTGTAAATATTCAATTGACTGCTTCCATAAGATAAGTTTTTATTTTCATTAGAAGGAAAGCAAACCCAAGGAGAGCTCTGGTATACAATGTTCATTCCGTCAGCAAGGAGTGGCCAGTGAGAATGATAATTCAGGTGCTTTCTTCGGGAAATTTACTATGATTCTTTTCTTTTTTCTTTTTAAGTTTTACATGTCTGCCTAAAAGGAAAAAACCAGCTCTTCTTAATCTCAGCTATGTCACGAGACCAAAAAGATGCTATTGTACATTACATAGTACCACCCAATTCATATGTTGAAGGCCTAACCTCCCAAAGTAACTGTATTTGAAGATAGGGCCTTTTTAAGAGGCAATTAAGGAGAAATGAGATCATAAGAGTAAGGCATTAATAAACAGAATTGTTTTCCTTACAAAAAAGGGGAAAATTGCCAGCGGTATACGGTGCATGAAAAAGAAGAGTCCATGTGAGAACACAGCAAGAAGGTGGCCATCTAACCCAAGAAGAGAAGCCTTAGAAGAAACCAAACCTGCTCACACTCATATCTTAGAATCCCAGCCTTCAGAACTGCGAGAAATAAATTGTTAGGCCACCCATTCTGTGTTATTGTTATGGAAACTCTAGAAGACTAATATAAATGGAAAATACACAAAATAATTTCCACTGCTAGAGGGTGCCTAAAATCACACTTCAAATACTCCTCCTCAATTATTCAAAAAGCAAAGAGTTGAGACCCAAGTACATGACATTTGGGTACTACAAACTACATGGAAACACAGTTTTTCTGGCCTGATGTGTTAAGGAAATATTTTGGGATAACCACAACATTTAGAAAGAAAGACATTCCAGGGCCTCCCCGGTGGCGCAGCGGTTAAGCGCTGCGCTGTGGAGCTGTCGGCAGCGGCGACGCGAGTTCGACGCCCGGCCAGGGAGAATCCCACATGGCGCGGCAGACCTCTCCTGCCTCGCCCGCTGCTCCCCTCAGCAGTGTACTTCTGATCTGCCTGTTCTGCTCCCCGCTCTGTCTCTGGTGAGCCCTCTCGCCGCCCCAGGCCTCTGGCCTGTGCCCCAGCTTGTTTGTATAAATAAATAAAATCTTTAAAAAAAAAAAAAAAGAAAGACATTCCAAAAAACAAAACCAGAGAGAAGTATCACAATTTCATGTATAAATTACCCAAATCTCTGGATGACTCTTGAACTATGTTTGCACAGGGCAAATTCCAATTAGCTAGATGGGGATAGAAGAACTGAACAGAAATTTCAGCTATTGCTTTACACAAGGAAGACCAAATTTCCAGTTTGGGTCAAACCAAACTGATAAAGCAAGTGAGATCAATATTTTCAAAAAATAATAGGAACAGTAGTGGGGACGGAAGGAAAAGATAATACAACAGACCAGACCAGGCACTAAGTGTCATTGAAACTACTTAAATCAGAGAAGAATATTAAGTCATACCCATAAAGTAAAAAATTGGGATGAGATAAAAATACCATGCGTACAAATGGGAACATGAAGTCCATGGTAGGTAGACAGGAGGGGGCAAAGTTCTCACTGAATAACCTAGTCATAGACGTGTCTTTCTGACAAGGTTGTATAGAAACTTTTGGAAGAAACTCTTAGAAAGAAAAGACAATTAACCTACATAAACTAGGAGACTGTGGCGACCACAGTGAGTAACAGTATCGGATATGAGTCTAAATGTCATACCAAGGAAATGACCCCAACTCAAAGTAAGGGCTAAGTGAAACAATGCTCAGTGCTAGACAATGAGGCCTCACGGTACTTAGCAAGGAGGTCAAGGTCCCAAAAGAGCTTTCCTGGCCAAATTCTGAGCAATGACCAGGAGACATTTAGGTTCTATGGGCCTGTGGCTAATGGGGATGTCCCTATGTAAGGGGAGAAGGAATGGTGAGAGAAGAAAGACAAGGAAATCCAAACTTCATTGTCTCAGAAATTCTTAACCCTGTTTGTACCACAGATGGTTTTTCCTGTCCGTTGAAGCCTATGGACTCCTTTCAGAATATTTCAAACATGTCAAATAAAATACAAGGGACTATGAAGGGAACACATTATATTGAAATAAAGCTACAAATTTGTTTTTAATTTGTGACACTCCATAGTAATAAGTAAACTTCCTTATTAATGCTTTAAATGAGAAGTTATTTCAAAATACTCTTTTGAAATATGATATTTAAAATATTTTAAGCTTTATTATAATTTTAAAGTGCTATAAAAATATCTCTGATTTCCTGCAAATAGCCAACAAGTATATGAAAAAATGTTCAACATCACTTATAATCAGAGAAATGCAAATCAAAACC
>PVIJ01014639.1:0-39759 GCA_004024925.1 Scalopus aquaticus
TACGGGTGCATGTATCCTTTCGGATTAGTGTTTTTGTGTCCTTTGGGTAAATTCCCAAAAGTGGGATTGCTGGGTCATATGGGAGCTCCATGTTTAGCAGTTTGAGGACTCGCCATACAGCTTTCCATACACTGGGGTCTTTAAAGTGACTTAATTTTAATCAGTCCAGTGGGATTGGCATTTCACTGTGGCTTTAATTTTTTTAATGACCACTGAAGCTGAGCACTTTGTCATAAATTTAGTGACCCTTCAACTATCTTATTTTGTGAATACCTATTCAAGCTTTCCCCCGTTTTCCTATCTTCTCTTTCTTTTTAGATCATAAGAGTTTTTCATATAATCTAGATTTAAGTCCTTTGTCATAGACGCATTTGGCAAATATCTCTATTCTGGGCTTGCTGTTTTCACTCTCTAAATTAAGCCTTTGGATGAACTGAAGTTTTCAATTGTGTACATTTTTCCCTCTAATGGTTAATGCTATAATGCCATGTAAGAAAACTTCCCCTATGACAAAGGTCATGGGCATTATTCTTCCTTTTTTTTCGAGAAGTTTTTTAAATTTTCCTTTCACATTTAGAACTATAATCCATCTAGACTTGATTTGTGTATGGGATGAGGCAAGTTCAACATCATTGTTCATTTTTGTACAGTGCTTGCTTTCTCCTCTCAGGTGTAGTCCCCACAGACTTCTGACCACCAATTCACCTGTGCACCATCGCCATAGTGCCCTGTGCTCTTCCCTCCCCTGTTCTGATGTCTCTCCCTCCTCCTCCCCTGCAGAATGTCTCTGATTTATAGTTGACTGACAACTTTTTTTGTTAATTATTTTTACCCCTGATCCCTTATTGGGTTCCCCTATATTCCTCCTATGAATGAAAACATCTGATATTTTTCTTTTTCCTTCTGACCTATTTCACTGAGTATAACCCCTTCCAGCTCCATTCATGTTGCTGCGAATGGCATGAGCTTATCTTTATTGATTGCTGAATAGTATTCCATTGTGTATATATACCACATATTCTTGACCCAGTCATCTATTTTTGGGCACTTGGGTTGTTTCCATATCTTACCTATTGTAAATAGTGCTGCAGTGAACATAGGGGTGCAAGTATCCTTTTTGAATTAATGTTTTTGTGTCCTTTGGGTAGATTCCTAGGAGTGGAATTGCTGTGTCATATGGAAAACTACCATTTTTAGTAGTTTGAGGAATCTTCACACAGCTTCCCACAGTGCTTGGACCAGTTTACATTCTCAGGGAAAACTTTTCAATATTTCTCTATCACTCTAGAATCTTTAGATATTTAGAAATTTAAATACTTAGATATTTCAAGACTATAAAAAATTAGAAATTTTCTTCTAGTCCTACTTCACAGAGAACTTTTATCATAAGTGGGTGTCAGTTTTTACTGAATTTTTTTTCATCTATTGAGATGACTGTATTTAATAAATGAATGTACTTATTATGCTCATGAGGTAAACCGCATTGATAGGTTTTTATTTGTGAAATAATCTCTGCCTTTCTGAATAAACCCACTTGGTCCTGAAGCATTACCCTTATTGTGAACCACTGGATTCATTTTGCTGATATTTTGTTTAGGGCTTTTGTGTCATGCTTATGGGAGAGACTGCTCAGAAATTTTCTTTTGTTTTAATGCCAAGTGTTGGTACAAAAGTTAGAGTGGCTTAATAGAATGTAATTTTCTTTTCTTTTCTTTTTAGTTTATGTAATACTGATATTATTTATTTCTGAAATATTTGGGCTAATTCACAAATGAAAGTATTTGGGCCTAGAGTTTTCTTTGTGTGAAGAATTTTAGTTACAAATTTAATTTATTTAGTAGATATGTAGATATTGAGTTTCTATTTTGCTTTTGTAAATTGTACTTTTCCAGAAATTTGTCTATTTCACCTGAATTTTCTAGTATTTTTGCCATAGGAATTTATAATATTATATTATTAATTTTTAAATGTATTTAAGGTCTGTAGTGAACTTAATTCCTAGCATAGGTACTCTGTGTTTTTCCTCTTTTTGTCTTCATGCCAGAGATCTATGCATTTTATACTCTTTTCAAATACCCAATTTTTGGCTTTGTTGGTTTTCTCTAATGTGCATTTGTTTTCTACTTCATTAATTTCTGATCTTATTTTTATGACTCCCTTTCTTCTACTTATTTTGGGTTTAATTTGCTGTTCTGTTTCTAAATTATTCAGATGAATGCTTAGATTACTGATTTTTCTAACCTTTTGTTTTTAATATAAATGTGTAAGTTTCTAAGCAAAGATTTAACTTTATCACACATTTTTGCTATATCATATTTTTGTTATTATGAATGGTAATTTCCACTGTGATTTCTTCTTTGACTCATGGACTATTTAGAAGTTATTACTTAAACTCCGCCATTTGTTGATATTCTATTCCTTTTTGTTATTAATTTCTGGTTTGAAATGGCGTGCTCAGGAAAATTCTGAGTGATTTTAGTTTTTGGAATTTTTAGAAGTTGTTTTTTAGCAACAATATATGTTCAAAATAAGGAAAGTTTCACATGTACTTGAAAGAATGCATCCTTTGTCATTCACTTGAGCAGTGTTTTACCTATCTCTGCAGGTCAAATTGGTTAGTCAGTTTTTTTTCCCAGATCTTTCATACCTTACTGATTTTTTTTGGTCTACTTATTCTGGATAAAACATTTTTAATAAGTTATTAAGGGAAGTACATCAAATATTTCCTCCATGATTGTGGATTTGCTTATTTCTCCACTGGTTTTGTCAATTTTGCTTTATATATTTTGAGTTACATGTACGTCATATATTAGTTAAAAATTGTTATATATTTTAGAGAAACCTAACAAAAGGTGGGGGGAGGGAGAGGGATCAAAACACGGGAGGGAAGAGCACAGGGACTATGGTGATGGAGCACGGAGATGTGGTGGTTGGAGACTATATCTGAGGGGAGAAAGCAAATACTGTACAAAAATGAACAATGATCTCAGAAAACAAACTAATTCATTTAAAAAATTGTTATATATTCCTGATAGAGGACACACTTTCATTATAAATGTTCCTCTTTGTCTCTAGTAGTCCTTCATGCTATAAAACTTACTTTGTCTAATATCAGCATAATTACTCAGGTTTTTGGGGGGGAGGTTAGTGTTATCTGTTTTCACCCTTTACTTTCAGTCTTTCCTGCCCTTAGATTTTAGGAAAACTTATATTTTCCTTTGGTTTTTCTTTTTATCCAGGCAGAGAATATTTGGATAAAAATATTTGGAAGTAATCTATCCTTAATATAATTACTTATAGTTGGGTTTATAGTTGGGTTTATATCTACCATCTTTCCATTCTTTTCTGTTCGCCCTACCTGATTTCTGTTTTCTCTTCTCTGTTTGTGTTACCAGTGTTTCCCCCGCCATTAGATTGTTGGTTATACATTCTTTTGTTCTTTCTCTAGTGGTAATCTTTATTTACCTTAGTCTAATATAAATTGGTAATTTCCCCATTTTTGAAACAATGCTAAGAACATTTATATCTCTTAACCACTATCTGAATCGCTTCAGGCTGCTCTAAGAAAGTGCCGTAGACTTAGGCTTTATGAGCAACAGCAGAGACTTCTCATTCTGGAGTCCGGGAGTCTGAGCTCAGGGGCCTGCTTGCTCAGACCCCAATGAGAACCCTCTCCTGGGTTGCAGACTCATTTTTTTCCCGGTGTTCCTACGTGGCAGGAAGGGGGCGCGGGAGCTCTTTGAGGTCCCTTTTGTAAGGGCAGCAATTGCATTCATGAAGGCAAAACCTAATTATCTCCCAAAGCTTCTGGTTCCTAATACCATCGCGTTGGGAATGAGGGTTTCAGTAGATGAATTTGGAGGAAGCACAAATATCCAGCCCATTGCAGTCACCTCTGGTGGCTCTTGTTCCTTTTATTGCAGATTTAAATTCTACAGTATTTTAAGCTCCCATGAAATAGCATTGCTATTGCTTTGTGCAGTCAGAATTAAATTTTATTTATCCACCTATCTGCTCTTTGACTTGTCCCTCAGTTCTTCCTGCATTTTCCATAAATAATGTCTAAACCCCATCCATTGAGGTGGGGGCAAGGACTCTGAAGGGCCCCTGGGAGGCAGAACTGGGATGTAACAGGAGAAATAGTGAAACAGAGCCATAAGACCTGGTTTCTGCCAACTGGGTAGCTTGAACAACTCACTTAATGTTTCTGACCCTCAGTTTCTTCACCTCTTAAAAACAACAGCAGCAGATTGTATATTTGCTTGCCATATCTGTCTTACAGGTACAATCAAAGTTGAGTGAGATAGTACGTATGAAAACCCTTGCATGCTGTAAAGTAGAATGACGTAAAAGGACCCTGGGGCTGCAGGCAAGGAGTAAGCTATTCTTTTTTTTTTAGTAATTTTTTTACTTACAGAGTGTTTACTTTTTTAACCAAGCCAATGAAAAAAATCATTATTTCACATAAAGATATGGATTTCTACCTTTCCCTCTGGAAGAAAAATTCCAAAGACCTGGCAACTGTTGACCTGTTCACATATGTGACCTACCAGGGGCTCCAGCTGAGCCGTGGCCACCCTGTGCGGGAACACAGCCCCGGCCATGTCAGAGGCGCCAGTGCCAGTCTGAGCAGGTGCACCTGTGCCCTTGACTTGCCGCGTTGCCACGGATCTGCTTGCTTCCTCTAGGTCTGGGACCCCCCCCCCCCCCAAGGCAAGATGTCAGTGTTAGTCATTATTACTCACTCAAAAGTCAGATGCACAGGACTGCACTTTCTAGTTTTAAGGGTTACAAAGTGCTGAAATAGGTGATGGGGGAGTTGTAGAAGCACTTTCCCTGGGAACCTAAAAACCTAACAGATTTGTGGCCAGCCTCTCCTGAATGTGGGGGAAGGACAAAAGCACCGCCCCAAAGTCTCTCCAGGTTTTGAACTGGGCTGTGTTGGGAGAGCTGTTTCAGAATGTGCATGTTGGAGGCAAAGCAAGTGGAGATTTTTTTTCATAGATAATTTTTTTAAGATTTATTTATTTATGAACTGGGGTACAGGCCAGAGGTGTGGGGTGGTGAGAGGATTCACCAGAGACAGAGTGGGGAAGCAGAACAGGCAGATCAACTGAAGAACACTGCTGAAGGGAGCAGCGGGGAGGCAGGAGAGGTCTGCTGCGCCATGTGGGAATCTCCCTAGTGGGTGATCAAACGCATGCTGCAGTGGCTGCGGGTAGCTTCATAGGCTGAGACTTAACCCCTAGCGCCACCAGGGAGGCCCTAGAGTATCAATTTAAACATCTGTTGAAGAACACACTTTGCTTATTCAATTTGAGTTACACTCATTCAGAAAACCCAAGTCACTCACAGTTGCCAGTTGATTTTTATGAGCAAAGTGGTCAATTTCCATTCAAAACATCACTGATTCCCCATGAAAAATTACAAGTTCCATTCTTAATAGTAAATAGCTTTGTTTTCTGAAAAGGCATGAAACTATTTCTATCTTTACAGAGTATGCGCTGATCCCCTCCCCCCCAGACAGGTCACATATACCTTAAGTGGTTCTTAATTTGAGGATCTGATGCACACATTTAAATGCCAAGAACCCTCCCAGCAGAATAAGTGTTCATGGTTGTGCAAAAATTATTATAACTTCAGGATGTCCAAAGATCCCCTGAAGCTCATTCATGGACCCCACATTAAAAGTCTTTGCTCTACAGCAAAAGAGACAATAATCAAAACAAATAGACACCCTACTAACTGGGAGAAGATCTTTGCACACAGTACAACCGATAAAGGGCTGATAACAAAAATCTACAAAGAGCTCACACAACTCAACAAAAACAAAGTCAACAATCCAGTCAAAAAATGGGCAGAAGAGCTAAAAAGACACTTCTCCAAAGAAGAAAAGCAAATGGCCAACAGGTATATGAAAAAATGTTCAACATCACTTATAATCAGGGAAATGCAAATTAAGACCACAATGAGATACCACCTCACGCCAGTGAGAATGGCGCACATTAAAAAAACAATAACAACAAATGTTGGCGAGGATGTGGAGAAAAAGGCACTCTCCTACACTGCTGGTGGGAATGCAAATTGATCCAACCACTATGGAAAGCTATAGGGCGTTTCCTCAAACTGCTAGAAATGGAACTTCCATCTGACCTGGCAATACCACTACTGGGAATCTACCCAAAGGACACGAAAACACTAATCCGAAAGGATACATGCACCCACATGTTTACTGCAGCACTGTTTACAATAGCTAAGGTATGGAAACAACCCAGATGCCCAAAAATAGATGATTGGATCAGAAGATGTGGTACATATACACAATGGAATACTATTCAGCATTCAAAAAAGACAAACACATGCAATTCGCAGCAACATAGATGGATCTAGAAGGTATCATGATCAGTGAAATAAGCCAGAAAGAAAGAGAAAATTATCGAATGGTTTCACTTATAACAGGAATATAGGGGAGCCAAATAAGAAAGTGACATTCAGCAGGGAAGGAGGGGAGGGTAAGGGCTCAAGAGGGGGGAAGAGGGGAGCACGGGGGACTATGGTGATGGCTCCATGGGTGAACAGGTGGTGGGTAACTCATGGGGAACACACAATAATGTAAAAGATATGAATAACAAAAATAAATAAAATATCTATTAAAAAAAAAAACTTTGCTCTAAACCATAATGGGAGCAGATTCTAGGGACCTCAAGCTGCTTTGAAATTTTCTGACAATTTTGGGTGCCTCATCACTAGTTGCTAATCATCTGGCTCTAGTTTTCTTCTCTCCTATTGGCTTGATGTCTAACTGTAGCTTTTGTGTCAGCTCCTGGTGAGATGGTTATGGGGACATATTCCAAGAGAAGCTGACTTTGCTGGTGCCCAATCTGTTACTCCCCTTGACTTCTCTAGTCATCTTTGGTAATTTGCATTTATTCACCAGCACACACACACACACACACACACACACACACACACACACTTAAGTATGCATTACTGTGTGTACAACTTGATCAGACTAGTCCTGGTTTCACCGCTCTTTCAGTTATGGAGATGTATGCAAGGGAGGTCCACCATACATGGGTATGATGCTTGTTCACTGGATGGGAGTTCCTGGGTTGGCTGGGAATTGGTCACTGTGGGTAGAAATCTAACCCATGCTTTACTCCTCGATCTGGTGCCCCAGCCCAATGCTGGGTCTTCCAGGAGGATTAGCATCTTTCCCAGCTCAGTCAAATGCCGTATGTGGCGCAGCGCAATCCTGCCGCTTAGCAGTGCCACCAGAGAGTCGAGACTGGTTGATGGGAGAAAGAAATTCCGATGCCTCTATTCTGGTTTCAGATGTCTGGCACCTTGTCTCCTCTTCCTCCTCAATGAATGAAACTTCTAATGTTCCCAGGGCTACATTCACTTGTTAGGATTAAACCTGAAGGATCCATTTCCTGTGCTCTCCCATCTCCATTTTACAAGATTCAGGTTTCAATGATGGCAAGTTGATGTGGAAAGAAGACAGGAATACCTGGGTCATTCTCCTAGTGTGGTCCCTCCTCTATGTGCCTACTGGGTCCCTAGCCACCGTTCATATCTTGGCTCAAGCATCATTTCTTTCTAGAACTGACCATTCCCCTTATATGCTTTTATGTCACCACACAGCTCTTACCACAATTGCAATTTAATATTTATTTTGGATACATATATATACACGCACATGCACACACACACACACACACACACACATATATATGCAAAACCATGAATGTCCTGAGAATAGGGACTATTTATATTATCATTGTATCCCTGGTATGTGGCATGTGATAGGCATTTAATATAGTTAATATTAGCCATTTGTTTGAGTGAGTGAACAGATGGGAGGTAGTAGTAGTGAGACTGTGGGAAGCCTCAGAGTTTTGACTGAGGAGTTCAGGCCTCCTACAAACAGAAGGAAACCTGTTTCTTAGTCTGAGACCCACTTGTCTCAGTCCAACCTTCTATTCTAAAAGGGTCTGTGGATTATTGCTCAAGTGTTCCAACACAATCATTCCTCTCCACCCCCTACCTAATGTCAAAGAACTTTTTCAAAATCTCACTTATGTGCTCAGAGGTGATCTATAGTATGGTGGTTAAAAAACATGAGCCTTGGAAAACGGGTGGAACTAGCTTTTAAACCTGGCTTGTTACTTGCTGGCTGTGTGATTTTGAGCAAATGACTTAATGCCTCTTAGCCTCAGCTATTTCAGTCTGTGAAGTGGGTGTAATAATACCTACTTCAGAGGATGAAGATGAAATGAGTTAAGCTATGCAAAATGTTTACCAGAGAGCTTGACCTAGAGAATGTGCTCAATCAGTAGACCTTTTTCTCATTAACTAAATTGGATGCTCAGTAGAAAGTAGCCCATAGAACTGGACAAAAAGAGTTCAGATGTGACATGTACCTTTCTTATTTATTTCCAGAAAATCTAAAGGAAGAGTACCTTACCAGTTGATACAATTTAAGCATTGTTTAATATTGAGTTCTTTGTATTCTCAGAATATAACTTTGTGTCTTACAAAGGCCCAGGCTCCAGAAGATTTTTCACCTGACACCCATTCAAAACACCAGGGATATGAACTACACTGGGGCACTGGCAGCTTATACAGTCGCGTGGGTTACAGATTGTTCCAGTGAGTCAGGGACTGCCAGGCACATGCTCTAGTCTCCCAGACAGCCCACAGAGGGTCTGTGGCCTCTTTGCTCAAAATCAGTGTCTCTATCAAACTGTCTTCTGTCCTAGCCAAATTCCAAGAGCAAAGTATAGAGGCTAGGATTATTACGCTGACTCAATTCAGGTAGGGTCTAGAGAGTTTCTCAGCCTACTGCTTGCGTAGAAGAGTCTCATCGAGTCCCCAAGCATCTCTGAGGGTCTGACTTGCATTTGGTGCATCTTCAATTTCTAGGAACCGGAAGCTCCTCAGCTGACTGCCTGCAGCAGGCTGGGTTGAGAGCCACTGCCCTGTCCAGCCTTGCCCCATGTGGCCTGGGGCCTGCTAGAAGACAGAATCTCAGGCCCACCCATGAATCAGCATCTGCATTTGAACAGGGTCCCCAGGCCATGTTGGAAGCCCTGCTGTAGGGCTTGTCCACAAATCAGCACTTCCCTGGAGCGCAGGTCCTCTCTAAAGGCACAAACAAGACATTGTGGCTTTGGGGGGCAGCCACATCAGGAAGTAGCTGACAGGGTCACAGTCAAGGGTGGGACAGTGTGGGCTCAAGGAAGAAGAGGGTTCTTTAACTGTCTTCCCCTTCTTTGCAGGTAACCTTCCTCCCCCCCTTCACTCACCATCCCCCTGGGATTCCCAGAGAAGTTCTCCCCCAATTAGTCTCTTAAACAAGTCCATCCTTACCCTGTAGGCCAGGATTCTCAAAGTGCGGTGCACAGACACCCTGCGGCAGACCACCCTGGTTGTTTTCTCTGGATACAAATTTCTGGGCAACACCCCGACCTGCAGAATCCGAATTCCAGCGATTGGCGGGAGTACCGGCCTCCTCAGCCTCACGGGTCAGAGTCTGTGCTTTGTAGCTCCGCCCTGCCAGTGCTTTGAGACTCGACTCTGGGGTGTGTCTGTTCTTTCCTTCTCTGCTGTCTGACCACCTGCCCTGTCCCCTTACACATTCCCTGGTACTGCATGGTTCTTTGCTCTCGAGGTGAAGTTTCCACCATTCAACGCTGTGTTTTTAGAAATTCACCTTCCATTTTTTCTTGAATCACAGAGCTGCTCTGTTTTGCAATCCTTGGCATTTTTTTTTCACGTTTGAGAAGGCTGCAGGGGGGCAGGGGGGGCGGGGGGGGGGGGAGGCCCCCTGTGTTAGAAGGGAGTGAGCAGGCAGGGACCCCCCAACAGGAAGCACAATTAAGAGCTTTCCCAGCAGGAAGCCTGCTCTCCAGGAGGCACAGCGCTGTCAGGACAAGTGACCTTTCTAATCACGCCTGACATTTCACAGCCTCCAGGGCGGAAGGGCTGCCCTCGCTCCAGGCGGAGGCGTCTGTCGCCCTGTCACCCGACACCTGTGTAGGAGGAGGTTGGGTGACTTGGCCTCCAACAGCGCAGTGAATCAGAGCGCGACAAGGGCTTTGTTTCCCAGGAAAAGAGAAAACTCAGAGCAGGGGTCTTGTGTGGATGGGGTGACTGTGTATAAACGGGCTAGAAAGGAATTGGAGAGTGCCTGCCCGGGGGATTAGTGAGCTCCAGAGGGCTCAGGTGAAGCTGATGGAAAAGGCCCACTCTGAGAAAACATCATCTTCCAGCCCTCTGGCCCAAGGGGACATTCTGACTCACTTCCCCCACCTCAACTTATACCCACCTCTTTTGTCTTATTGTACAAAACAAATCAGGCTCATTCTAAAAAGACATATAAAAGTCTAAAGAAAAAAGGTAAAAATTACATGGATCCCCATCACTCAGAAATAACCATTGTTAACATTTTAAGCCCATTTTAATGTACTTATTTATGACAAAGTACAATCCTATCATATGTACTGTTTTGTAACCTTACCCTCTTGAACATGTTTCCATGTCAATAAAATCTAATTTTAACAAAATCATTCCTAATGATTCCACGGCATTTCATTCTATGAATGAACCTCTTGCGGTTGTCTCTGATTTTTCATGGTAAGAGAATATACTCTATATACTCTGCATAGAGTATGTAATATAGTCTAATGAACAGCCTCATAGTTACAGCCTCTGCAGAACGGACACTATTTCCTTATGATAAATTCCTAGCAATGAAATCGCTGAGTTGGAGAATGCATATTTTTAAGGCTTTTGCTCTTTGTCCTCCTGAAAAGTTAAACCAACCTACATCCCCACCAGCAGATGGGTACTCTGCTTCTCTACACCTCCTCAGTTATGAGGATGCCATCTTCTCCGTCTGTGACAACTGAAAAACAGTATCCCACTATTATCCTGATGTGCGTTTCTCTATTTATTAAGCAAGTTTAACTGTTTTTCTTGTGTTTATCAACCTTTGTATTTCTTTTTTTTTTTTTTTGATTCCCTTGAGTTTTCCCCCCTCTTGGGTAGGGTGGGGTGTGAACCTTTCTTATATAGCGGTTCACCTTTCTTCTAAAGAAAGGTTAACTGTACTTTCTCTTTGTAAAGATAATGATTTATTGTCATATATGTTATGGCTATTTTGCTAGTTTACCATTGTATTGAACTTTGTGGTTTTTCCCTAGAAGTTTAAAATTTTGATGTCAATCTGTGGTTCCATCTTATTTTTTTAATCGCGTTTAGAAAGGACTCCCCCCCCACATCTGCCATGGTTATAGAAGCATTTACCTGTATTTTCTTCTTGTGTGTTCTAGCTCTCACCTCTCCAGGTCTTCGGACCTCTCTGCCTCTTCAGGCCCCTCTGCCTGGTGTGATCGTTCTCTGCTCGGCACCTGTGGCTCCCTCTCATTCCCAAGTCTCAGACAACAGATGATTCCTTAGGGAAGCCTTTCCTGCAAATAAAACCCAGAGAAGTTTTCCCAACCCATTTTCCTTCCTCTGGACACCCTATTGTTTTCTTTCATCAGTCATATTTTATATCCAACATTTGCAACTAGAATCGAAACTCTCTGGAGGGCAGAAATCACATGTATTTTGTAGTCTCAGCACCTAACCTAGTGTTTGGCATGTAGTAAAATATACAAGAGCTAGCCATTAAAAGTTGTTGAATGTTACATTCATCTAGAATTAATTTTGGTATAAGGTGTCAACTAGAGATCTGATTTAAGTTTTTCCAAATAGTGTTCTGTGATCACAACTTGTAACTATAGTCCAGACTACTTCTCTTAGAATCCCCATTTCACTAGGAACCAAGAAAAGAAAGCTGGGGTATGGGAGGGGCAGAATCAGTGGCTCTCGCTGCTACCATTCATCAGCTCATCGTTTCTTCTCTCTCCATCCACTTCCCTTTCTTCATTATTGCCTCACCCTAAGTGCTTCCCATCATGCTTATTTGGGGGCTGAGCTTAGAGTGGCTCTTTAATTAATGGTATTTACTGACTGATTCAAATCATCTCAATAGCAGGGAAGTCAGATATTTTTGATCTGCTTCATACAATATTCACACTAGAATTTGGTAGTTCTGAAAAATATATGCTCCCTTCACAACCCCGAGAAACTGGATTTTTCTACATACACTCTTTCCATAACTAGATATCACGCCTAACAGTGGTGAAGGAAGAAGAGAGCCATGGAGAATTAGTTAGGGACAGAGAGCAGAAGACAGAGACTGGCTCACCCATGTTTTGATAGTTTTCACCTCCTTGCCATTTGCTTCTTCAGAACTGACCGGTGGAGGAGCCAAAGCAGGATGACCATCGCCGAGGGTGGCCATAGCTCTCAGTCTTCAAAATTTTATATCAGTGAAAATTTTTTCTAATGTATGAATGGAATACATCAGGTCAAATAATGGAAGAAGTAAAAAAACAATTGGATCTTAATCCATTTAAAACCATTTAGTGAAACAAAAAAAGTTCAACTTTTACTAATGATTAAGAAAATGCAACTTAAAAGCAACCTTAAAAGATATCATTTACCTCTAAAAATAATGGAAGAAGACACCGATAAGCAAGTAATGATACTCCATATAAAAACCATTTTATTAAACCTAAAAAAATTCAACTCTACAAATAAAGGATACAACTTAAAACCACAATTAGATACCACTTGGTCCTAATTAATTCATTGTGTTGTAAGAAATTATAGTTCATAATTCTGAATAGAAAGTGTTAACATCAGTGCTTCCTATGCTATGGATGGGAAAATAAATGGATAGGTGTTTTTGAAATGGATTTTGCCAGAAAGAAGCAAGAACCTCACAAATGTCTCTACTCTGCTGGCTAATCTTACTTACTTACTTCTTACTTACTTCTATAAATCTTACTTACTTCTATAAATCCCTACTAAAAATGTTCACTCTGTGTTGTTTGTTTTATTGTATTTTTTAATGCGGTTGTTGATTAACGTGAAAATGTAAGTATTTGGCAATAAAGCATGAAAAAATTTAGGGTCCAGCACAGAACTCAAATCATGGAATCTATACCTGTAGGGTTTCCTTGGATTGATTCATGACATTGGAAATACTCCTCAGTATAAGAAGTATTCAGAGTTTGAGTCCAAATTTTTTCTTAAATTATGTTTATATTTCTATAGAAAAAAAAGGATTAAAGAGAGGCAATAAAATCTCAACAGTAATAGGATTATAAGTAATATTTTTTCCTTCTTAATATTTTCCAAATTCTTTATAATCCATTATAGTACTTTTTAGTTCGACAAGTCTCCCCACTCTTCTCTCTTCTTATCCCTTGAAGGTGTTAATGTGGCTTGGGGCTACTTTCCCCAGAAGGGCAGTAAGAACCCACTTTTAGGCCTCTCTTGTCAGCCTAACACCTATTATGCCCCAGAGGATGCCACTGAGAGCATAAACGACCGGAGGTGGGTTAATATCAGGCGACATGATGAAGAGACTTAACACTGTGACATGAAAAATGGCTGGGATACACAGGCAGGATCAGAAAGCCTAACTGACCGCCTGTAAACCTGGACAGTTTTCAGTGACTCACAAAGAACAAATTACACTGTGCACCACCCCTCCCCTCCCGCAACGGAGGTTTCATTGACGGGAAATAACAGACAACTAGATTAACCGGATTTGGGTTCAGTACAAGAACGAACTAGCAAATGATTGATTGAAACTGTCCAAAGTGACATTACTCCACCTCATTACTGGGGGCAAGGGTGGGTGACCAAGTGGTGGCGAAGCTGAGAAGGGTTGGGCATTGCTGGAGAGGTTGTACTGGTTAGCGGCCCTCCAGGGTCTCATCTAGGCCAGTGATTCTATACTCTGCCCATGATAAAATGGGGAGCAGAGTTCTGGATAATCACTTAGTCATTCTCCCCTTTCCCTGTTAGTTCCTCAGTTCCAAGCAAAGGCACCAAACCATCTGAGACAGTGATGTGTGTTTATGGATGGGATGGACCTTGGAAATCAAGGAAATGGCTATCTCAGTTGGCACTTTTGGCTGTAAGTGACAAAAAGCTGACTGACCCTGTATCAAGCAAAATAGAAAGCGTATTAGTCAAAAACACAGGGCAGCTGAAATGAATGGAACTGGATACTGCTTGGCCAGAGTTCAGAGTGCTTCTCTCTAGCAATTTCAATTTCAACTAATCTTTAAAATCTAATACCTGTAACTCCCCCCCGCCTCTGATTTTCATGGTATTTGTGGGCTGATTCAGGCATTGAAACGGCAGGGGAATCCGATACCACACTCTGTCTTTAATCCATGGAGCTGAATCTGGCTGCATCATGACACAGTCCTCTTCATATGGAAGCAAGATGCTCTCTGTCAGCCTTGAGTTGTTGTGCTTACAGCTCGTGGACCCTTAGGAAGACTTACTCAGATAAATTGAGTCAGGCCACCCGTTCCTCAGCCAGTCACCACACCCCAGGGTAGTTGTCCACTGAGTGCTTAGCCTGGGTCATAGGCATACACCAGGAGCTTCTGTGTGATGGAGGCAACTGAGGCTCTCTTGGACAGAGCAGGACATGAAAAGGAGTGTCCCACGTCCACTCTAGGGAGTTCTCTCCTATTTTAAAGTATTTTGGAAAAAGAGATGTGTCAACTGCCCTAGAAACCTATTTCCTGTTCATACCACCTGGCTATGCTACCTCTCTTTTAACGTGTTTCCTTCTGCTATCATTTCCACCCATCTTGTTCTGTTCCATCTTCAAGGTAGATTTTGATCAAAACCTCTTTCCTCATAGACACACCCTGAGGACGACTAGGTTTTCCAGAAATCATCTGGGAAGTGACATGAGATCTTCAGAGGCAGATGCTTTGGAGTTTATGTTGCCATTCGAATCAACTCTTCATGTTCTATGTAGATGGAGTGAGGATGGATCAAAAAGGCAAGGAGATAGATGTTTATGTGTAGAGCTAAAGCTTCCTTTTGGACATGACAACTAATCTCTCTGCAAATATCTTGCTTCTCTCATTCACAAGGAGTAAACACGAAAAACAACTGTGATGGGTTTGAATGTCCACCCTTCTCTTTAAAGAATAAAAGTAGGGAACAGGGGCCAGGAGTGGCTAAGCAGGTTGTATAATCCAAATCAAACGAGGACCAGCACTCTAAGGATTAGCCGCTGTCTGTGGAAGCGGCTTTCCTTTTTTAGCTCAGGTTAATGAGCAATGAATGATCTATAACTGCCTGAGCAGTGCAGACTCCTCTGTCAACCTGCAAGATCCCTTTTTGGGGACTGCAGGGACAAATGCTGGGAAGCACAAGCTTAGTGAGAGGGCCGAGCACAGGGCTCAGGGAGCAAAGGGTAGGGCAGACTCACAAGCCACCCCTTAGGTCGGACGGGGCACACTGTGGGGTGCTCCAAGCTTGATCTAGTCCCATTGTTTATTTTTGCTGTTTTCCCCCTTGTCATTGGAGTTGAGTCCCAAAGACATCCGTGAAGCTAGTATTGTGGAGTGTTTTGCCTGTGTTTTCTTCTGTATATTTTATGGTTTCAGGTCTTATCCATTTTGAGTTAATTTTTGTGTTTGTTGTGAGAGAGTGGTCTGGTTTCTGTTTTCTGCATGTGACTGTCTAGTTTTTCCAGTATCATTTGTTGAAGAGACTTTACTTTATCCCCTGTATAGTCTTGGCTCCTTTGTTGTAAATTAACTGTCCATATAAATGTAGGCTTGTTTCTGGATTTTTAATTCTATTCCTTTGATCTATGTGTTTATTTTTATTCCAGTACCATACTGTTTTGATTACTATAGCCTTGTAGTAAAGTTTGAAGGCTGGGAGCGTGATGCCTCCACTCTTCTTCCTTTCTTTTCAAGAGTGCTTTGGCTATTCCTTTTGTGTTTCCATGTAAAATTAAGTAATGCTTGTTCTATTTCTTTGAGGAATTCCATTGGAATTTTGACGAGGGTTGCATTGAATCTATGTATTGCTTTAGGTAAACTAGATAGTTTAACAATGTTAGTTCTTCCAAGCCATGAGCAGGGAATATCTTTCCATTTCCTTGTGTTTTCTATTTCTCTTAGTAATGTCTTATAGTTTTTGTTAAATAGATCTTTCATCTCCTTTGTTACATTTTTCCCTAGGTATTTAATGTTTTTTTTGATATTACTATAAATGGGATTATTTCTTGATTTCTTTCTCTTCTAATTCAGTATTTGCATATAGCAATGCAACAACTCTATGTACTGATTTTATATCTTGCCACTTTACTAGGACATTGACATTTTGAAGATTGAAGAATTCAGAACACTTGTTTTATAGACAGATCCTCAATTTGAATTTGTGTGATCATTTCTTCATGATGAGATTCAAGTTGAATGCATGAATTCTCGGGTGACTTTTATCAAGCCACTCAATGGCACAGAGATTCAATTTGCTGATACTATTGCCTCCCTCTTAGAGTTGTGAGAATCAGGAACTCTTAGCATAGGAACAGGTGGAAATAAGTGCCCGACAATTGTTTGCTGTATGGTTAGTATCGTGCTGATATCACCATCCAGAACCCAAGGCCATGTTCCAAACAGGTTTTCATCTCCCTGGGAATCTTCCGGAGCTCTTAACCTCATTCTCCTCATCAAAAATAAACATCATTCATAGCTTCCTGGCCAATCGTGAGAACCAAGAAGGAAATGTGATCAATAGCATAGTATTAACTGGATTACGATATGAAAATATAAGAAGTATCATTGTTATTGCTATTATTTTCCATTTGTAAACTTTTAAATTACCCTAAGATGTAACAGAAAAGCCCAAAGTGGGATTTAAAATGAAGTTAGCATCTACCAAAAGCCTAATTTCTTTTTAATGCAATAGTTCTCAAACTTATTTTAGTCAGCAGAAATTAATTTTCAGAACCCCAATATATAAAGTAGATTAAAACAGAGCTGCTCTGAGTGAAGTTTGAGATACAGATGGCACGTTCAGGGCCTCGGGTCAACCCTACAGGCTCTGAGGGAGCAAGTTGGGACAGAAGATGGGTCCCTGGGGGTACAGGATCCCTGTTGGCATCTACCATGACTTGTCTTCTCTTTCTTCTCCTGGCCCATTTCTGCCAAGAAGCAGTGCTATATGCAGACACCAACAATGCTTATTAATCATTATTAATTGCTCATAAGTATCCTTCCCCGGAAACAGCACTAAAAGCCTTGCTTTCAAGAAGCAGACAAGGACAGACCACGTCATGAGACACAGTGACGCCTCTGGCAGAGCAGCTCCAACACGGGGTCTCCCAGCATCAGTGTCACCTGCACCCCTTGCTTCCCAGGCTGAGCTGGATCCTGAGGGGTGCGGTCATCCCACTGGTCTGCAAACCACCCCCTAACTCACAGGGGCATGGCCGAGGCTCCGCCTTCACCAGAGCAGCCATGTGGAGGAATGAGAACCCACGAATCCAGCTCCTACCATGTGCCAACCGGGTCGCTTCTTCTCATTTAACCTTCACAATCAACCACAAGAGGAGACAACAAAACCCTCATCTAAGTAACTTATTCAGGGTCACCCAGTCATGGATTCAGCCTAAGTCCTTCAGACGCCGAAGACTGCTCTCCCATCCTGAGAGTCAAGGACTGACCTCTTTTACGAGGACTTTAGAGACACTCTCTGTGTCACGGCACCCACGGCTTGGGGCCGCAGGCATCTCTCATCTTTCAAATTCAGGGCACACAAAGTATTAATAACATTAGCTGCTTCTTACTTGTGACCTACGGTATGTTAAGCTCTATTCCCAGTACTTTCTGAATATTAATTTAATCCTCGCCCCAACCCATACAGTGGGTACTATTCATTTTGCAGAACCGAGAGGTTCAGTGAGTTGTACAGAAGAATGTCACACAACTAAGACTGACATCTCTGACATCTCTGTCTCCTCAGATTCTATGGTGAAATCCTAGCTCCAGTGATGGTGTTAGGAGGTGGGGCCTTTGGGAAGTGATTGTGTCATGAGGGTGGAACGTTCATGAAGGAGATGAGCGGCCTTGTAAGGACCCTGGGGAACTCGCCCTCCTCCATGGGGAGACGCAGCAAGAAGGTGGCTATTGATGGACTAGGGAGCAGACTCTCCCTAGACATGAAATTTGCTGGGGTCTTGGTCTTGAACTTCCCAGCCTCCTATAACTGGGAGAAATAAATGTTTGTGGTTTATAAGTCAAAGCTGTGAGTCATGAAATGGTGGTTGTTTCAAGAGGCGGAGGTTAACGGATGGGCTGCTAGATGGGAATTGAAGAGAGGAGCCCTTGCCATGCTCTCTCCTGTCACAGGTCCCCAGAATTGGCTGCCCCCCCTCCTTTCCAGAATGCCCTTCTCTTCCCTCTTCATTTTCAGTGGGTCTTTGAACCCTCAGCCCACATGTGGTTCCCTCAGGACAACCTCCTGTGGGGTCAGGGCTTTGGTCAAAGCAGCAGTTTTACATTTGCTTGTGTGACTATTTCAGGAATGTTTGTCTCCCTTACTAGATGAGAGGCAGGAACAGGCATTTCTTTTATTTGCACTATAGGCCTGGGTACCCTGTGAGGCGCTTGGCACACAAACATGCTTCAGAGGTAGTTCACAGATGAACAAATGAATGCATGCACGGACATGTGATTCTCTTCCCACACCCTGCTCAATTTGTGGTTTAAACTATCTCCCTAGAGCTGGGGAGACACAGTGCTCCAGGAAAGGCCAAGTGAGTGGGGGTCTGGAATCGCCACCTCACGTCAATCAGCACAGTTCGCTTTTCTTTGTTTAATGTTGGCATTTCTCAGAGGCAGCATTTGGAGAAGAGGTTCCAATTCCTTAAAAACAGAGTAGGTTTGAACTTCTATCCTGTCCTCGCTCCTCCTATCAGCTCTCCCTACTCCACCCCAGCTTCTCTTTCCTTCTCCCTTTCTCACAGAAACTTCCCCAGGACTAATGCTTGGTAAGAGTTTAAAAATAGAAGCCCCTCTCCCTCCCTCCTTCCCTCCATTTCCTTTCCTTCCCATCCCCCTGTAATTTGTTGTAAAAAAGGAAACTGTCTGGATGTGCTCCACTGGAAAGACATGTTCTTCCTGACTAAATAAAACAACACGCTGGCACATCCCCAGGCTGATGGTCAGCACCCATGGGTGCCTGTGAGCCCTAGGGCTGAGAGGTCTGGCCACCTGGGCAGCTACTGCTCCCCCAGACCTCTGTGTGAGTCCCATCCATGTGCAAACTCACACACAAACACACCCCCCACATGGCCACCTCACTCAGGTTTCCAGCTGGAACTTAGAGGCACACAATGACGTGAGCCCATGAGGACCCAGCTAAGGTGCTGTCAGTTGGGGGTGCTCCAGGTGGCTGGCGTGGGGCTCACCTATGGGAGAGGGAGGAGGAAGTGAGCCCTGCTGCACCAGGGGTGCAGCCTAGAACCTGAGGACAGTCTGGGGCTCTTTGTTAGAAGCACAAAACATGCATGTAAGACAGACAGGGATGGAGACAGAGAAAACAGGAAACAGGGCAAAAGTTGTCAGGAGGTGTATGTGTAGCAGTGGACTCAGTGTAAATTATGAGTGGACTCTGTGGTACAGTTAAAAAAAAAAGTAACCAAAAAAAACTTTCACACTTTAAAACTTAGTTTTCAGTCCCCACAACCATCACATCAATGCTGCAGGACTTAGGGTAAATGTCCTCACTTCTCTTGGGCTCAGTTCACCTATCTGTAAGATGGGGACAATAATATTCACCTGTGAGCACTGCTGTGCTTAATGAGATCATGTTTATTTAATGGGATGACGTTCATTTGATGAGATCATGTTTATTTGATGACCACATGCATTAGACAGCTAATTAGGTATCTTTGCTCTTGTATGACAGGATATCCTTATGCTGATGAGGTTTGGAAACTTCTAGTACACGCATTGAAAATGCTAAGAACTTCCTTAGTGAAATCTGTAATTTCTTAAAATCTGGCAGAAGACTCACAGCTGTATGACAAAATTCAGATCTGAAAACTGTAATCCAGAAAAAAATTAAATTTGGAAGGATTACAAAAGCCACAAAATAAAGTTGTCAGTGACAGAAGCTTTAACTAGCAAATTTAATAGGGAGCAAAAGTAGACCAACTAGTCAAATAGCAACTCCTTTTTCACTTTTGAAAGGATTTGTCCCAATGAAAAGTTTCAATAACTTTAAACAAGTGTAGAAAAAAAAGGAAATTCTTTAATTGTTCTATACTAAAAATGATTGATCAAAAATTAAATTGGCTTAATGGAATTCTCCTTGGAAAATGCATTCTCAAGGAGAGTTTAGTGCATATATAATTCCTATTAAAATGTTGCATTAGTAAATGGAATCAAAATGTCCTTGGGGTCCAAATGGTGAAATCAAAACAATCTCTACCTGGATCATAATGATGATGACAAAGACAATAACAACAACTATTATAAAAAATGTTTAGCAGGGTGATGAAAAATGAAAGCAGGGTGGGGTACGATCGGGTAGGTTGGCATGTCCTGAGAAGGCTACCAGAGGGGCAGGTGGAGAGCAAATGGGGGTGGGGCCCAGTGGTCTAGGGTGGGGGTCTATGGATACTTTAGTGGTGGGTGAAGTGTAGCAACAAACATCTGCAGAGGTGTGAGCCTGTACCCTTAAATCATGTAAATCTTATAAATCAGCTACCTCAATTTAAAAATGATTGAAATAAAGGAGAGTGATTAGATGCAAGTGACTCCAGGATAAGATGCGTGGGTCCTGCCTCTTTGACCTGTATCATTCCTCTGAAGTGTTCAGGCAAAGGGAAGGGTTGAGTATAGGGGGGTGGTTGGCAATGACCAGCCCTTGATTCCTTCCACATGACAGGACCACCCAAGACAGCCACCAGCGTGAGTTCGTTTCCACAAGGGCCTATGAGGATTCTGAGATTCATGAACTGGAGTCCAAGTCTGTGGCATGGCTGGGACACTGGGAGGTCTGTCCATCCACCCCCTGGGGAGTCTCTAAACAGCTCATAAGCATCCAGGTTGCTCTTATCCCATGTCTCCCTCCTCTGCTCTTCATCTCCTCCATTCTCCTTGCCTCTGGCATTTTTGCCTATGGGTCCAAGTCAGGTCTGAAATGGGGATTCTCATAGCAACTAGGATTAAGAATTTATTCTAGAAGATGGGGGTGGAACAGGTGATGGGGGAAATTGCTGCAGAGGAGATGGGGAAGTGCATTCAGGCCATGTATATGAATACATGCACTTTCAGATGAAACTACAGTGCACAACCTTGAACTCACGCCTGCCTATCTCCATCTCTGCTCCTGCACACATTTTCAGCAGTACAGATGCACACTGCCCTGTATCCTGGTCATCTCCCATTCTGTAATAATGCTTTCTTACCAGTTTGCACACAGTGCTGCCTCCTGCACTTTGCAACCTATTGTTTATCCATTTCTTCTGGAAGCATTTGCTAGTTGGAACTATTAAAAATGCAATGGTGAGCCTTGTGAAGTAGTGAGATCCTGTCACTGAGACACTGGTGGGCGAATGATTAGAAGTGGCGTGCATGGAAGGTTTGCATGCTGAGCTTAATGGCTTCCATGGCATCTAGGAATGTTGTCCACCCTGTTCTAGAGCCTAAGACAGATGTGACTGATGGCAATTTAAAGAGCAAAGACAAAAACAAAAGAATAAGAAAAAAATGGTATTCACCTCACATTATATGCATTGCCAGTCTAGGGTACAGGGAGGAGGTGGGAGTGTCAATTTTGCTCCCACCTCCCTACAAGCTTGGGTTGAGGGAAGTCATTGTATTTGCCTTTGATTGTTGAAAACAACTTCTTCCTCTACTGTGGGATCCAAGTATTAGTTTTGCAGGTTTGAAATCTTGATTTAACGACCTTTTACTCTGGATGATTGTATTTTGAAAAGACATCATTTAGGCCAAGAAAACTCACAAGAGACCAAGATAGAAACCAAAAACTTCTTTATGTTACTATGGAAAGCTCTATTTCAATATGTGGAGTGCTTCTGTCTCCACGTCAAGGGAGCTTATTCTAGGACTTTACAAGGCAGAGATGCCAAACAAAAGGCAAGAAGCGTGCTTAGCGGCTTGGGGGCATGAGGAAGTAAATTATTTTCTCTTTAAAAATAATGTGGAGCAAGCAATAGAAATCTGCCCTTTCCCACTCCAGGCAGCAAACCTTTCCAGTGCCCCGAGGATTCCCATGGCTACATGTCTTTCTCCCCTACTGTGCTGCAGATCCACAGTCCTCAGTTGTTCTCACAGGATCCCCAGCATAGAGTTCTGGGGAGGGTAGAGCATTTCTAGGGCTTGATGGTACCACTTCCAGGTGATCTTTCCATCTGTCTGGTGTGTGCTGACTTGAGTACAAAGAGCTCCTGCTTCTACCTCTGACCTAGTTCACTTTCAAATGACTCCTGGAATTTCACATTGGGTTGTTTTGCCTCTACTGAGCCTTTGCATAATTTATAGGCTCTTAAGTCAGAAACTGTCAGACATTTGTAGATGGTTTAACCCAATGCCTCCATTTAAACAATGAAAAAACAGAGGCTAAGAAGGCGATTACAGTGGCCCAAGTGGCTGGTGCAGGGACTTGGACTCAAAGTTAGAGACTTACATCCAACCTGCTCCCAGACCACCTTCTTCCTCTATCACACCACCAGTCTTACACCCACTGGGGCACCAGCCTTCCTACCTCTAGCCTCACTTCTGTTAAGTGGTCCAGCTTTTCAGCACCCTGGACAGTAGAGAAAGAAGCGCATCTTTCTCTCTACACTAATCTCAGTAATCTCGTGAGTCTATTACAGATGCAGGAATTGTGAGAAAAAATCACCCTTTGAAAGGATGAGCTGATTTGTACAACCAATTACATCTTTAAATCACTGTAGTGATAATTTCCTAAACATCAATGATCCAAGTTGGGAGAGATTAGGCACAGAAGTCTGGGCACCAAAGTGTGATCTGGGAGCCAGGTTTGGAGGGGGAAAGGACTGTTTCCAATAGGGTGGGGGCTGTTCTGTCTTCTAAGGGTATGAATTAATGCCATATTTCTTGGGCTCTTCTTCCCAAAAATCAAGGACTTCGATCTACTTTTTAGGAGATAAAGTTCTCACCATTAGGAGAGGATGTTGTGTGCTGGTCACTTCTTCTATTCTAACCATAATTCTTATGTTTTGAGCTTAAATCAGAAAGAAGTCTTATTTCCCAGTGAAGAGATGGGAGGTATAAATGGGGGAAGGAGCAGTGAGAGTGGAAATGGAATGGAATTACTTTTGTTTGGGGGTTTTCGAAGCTTCTCTTCATACTTTTATCAACTATAAAATTCCTTTTTCAACTCTCTACAATGCTTCTCTCCTCTCTCAAACTGAATTTGTGGTAAGCTTTCAATAACAATTTGCTAATAAAAATCAAAATAGACAATAAAAACAAAAAAACTGTTGAGTAGTTATAAATGATGGTTTATGATTTTAAGTTGTAAAGTATTAATGAAGTAGTGATTCTCTGAAAATTAAAAATTTTTATCAAGCTTTCATTTCACAGAAGTTTTTCTGAAAGCATCGACTTTGCTTGTGGATTTTTTTTTTGTTGTTGTTCATTGTACCTCTAGGTGGTCAAAGCTCCACCCCTTCCTCATTAGATATAATCCCCATAAAAATACATTCAGACTCTGCATTATTCTAAGCTCTTTACATCTCATTATTCTCTCCAACAACCCTATTAGATAAGAACTACTGATACCCTCATTGTATTGCTGAGGAAACTAAGGTACAAGAAGGTTAAATAACTCACTCAACAGCTTCTGAAGACCACAACATACATCACTGTATGTTTATACAACAAGCTTACATCGTCTTGTTTTTCAGTCACATCCATGATCTATACATGTGAATCTGTGTTACATGTGTGTTCCAGGAATCGTCATGGCAGAAAGAGCAACACATTGTCCTGTCAGAACTTCCCCAATATTACCCCATTAATTTATTTGAGTGAAAAAATATTGTCCTGAAGCAACAGCATAGGCATGCTGAAATAGTGGAACAAAGGGACGTGTGTGCACGCAGTGGGGACTGAGCTTGTATTTGGAGCGCTCCCTGAGGGAGGGATGCTGGTTTTCTTGGCTATACAAGTGACAGTAACTCTGTAGTGCTTCTCTCATTAAAGCCAGGAGAAGCACCGAGGTGAGAAGGTTCACAGGCTCAGTGTTGCTCCACTGGCCAACCCAAGTGAGTGGTGTGAGAGGGTCCTTGACCTTGGCTGGAGTCCACCTCTGGAACTGGAACTGTGGGGCTGCAGCTGGGGTGACCCCTACCTATGGCGGACTTTGCTGCCAGCACCTCCTTGGGGTTTTTTCCCTTAAAGCTTCTTCTGTCACCTGCTTCAGGGAAGAGAACCAACTCTCTCTCTGCACCTCCTGCCATGATGCTTTCACAGCCAATTAAAATTCTATTCCATTCCCAGCAAGGGAGCTGGCAGCCTTGGGTCTCCCCAGCAGGATGGACTGGCTGCAATTAATGTCTCCTCTGGGGCCTGATTAACTAAGGAGAGTCCAGGATACTCATCCAACCCCCAAGGCCACCTTTAAATTAGGAAATGGAGGTTCCCCATCCTGTTGCCTCTATTCAAAGTCACCAGTGAGTACAAAGGTATTAACCCTTTCAATTTCACTCCGGATAGTGGAGCTGTATCACAGAGCTAAGAGATCATCCCTCAACTGGACAGTCTAGGGACAGAGGGAGGAGAAACTCCTTGATTACTTTAGCATCCCAATTCCAGATCATTGGGGAGAATTGAGGGCTTATTCTGGTAGGCACAGGGTAGGAGTTGGGATTCAACAGAGGTCACAGGAACAGTGTTTTAGTGTAACGGTGCTGAGGTCTTGAATGTAGGTCATGCAAAGGAATAATGTACTTAAGGGGAAAAAAGGTGAAATGATGGGAAAGGAGGAGGAAATGGATGCATATGGAATATTTACTGTGCACCAGACATTTTACATATATTATAGCAAGGAATCCTACAAAAACTCCACATTTTCACAGATGCTGGAACGAAGGCTCAGAGAGGTTAAGGATGTATCCAAGTTCACAGAGCTAATGTCATAAATTAATGAATGCCAGTCCTTCACACTTCCATGCAGTCATTTCCTTTCAGCCATGCCCGCTCACACAGATTCTGCGGTAGGGCATGACTTACTTTGGCCGATGGAACATTAGCAAACCTGATGCCTGCAGAGGCTTGAGAAGTGTTTATGTACCAGGGCTTGCCTCCTATTGCTACAGGAACTCTTCCGCCTCATTTGAACAATCCTGGACAGCCTTTGGGATCACAAGAGATTTGGGCAGAGGGGGCTATCCCATCCTAGATCCGCCAGTCTCTAGTCAATTCACAGCTGCCTGAGTGAGGCCAGCCAGGCCCAGCCAAGCCAGATCCGCAGTACCTTTCAACCAACTTCTAGATTTGTGAAAAATAATAAATGGTTGTTATTTTAAGGCATGAATTTTGAGGTGGATCATTAGCAGCCAGAACCAGCTGATACAGCTAGTGAATGGCAGGGCCAGAAGTTGGTCTTTAAGCCTGTGCATTATCCATTCATCATGAAAAGATAGGACAAAACTGGAATTGCAGCAAGGAAAATAAGGTTAATTATGATATGTTTTTTTTTTTTTACAATAAATGGTCCAGTCACACAGGGGTATTACCTCAAGGGATGTGGTGTTTCCATTTCTAGAGCTTGTAAAGGACAGTGGTGGGCAACTGTCCAGTGGTAGGGTCTTAAAAGTGGGATCCTCAGGCCAACGTGTCTTTGCTTTGTCGTTTGACGGGCTTTGCTGAGATTCTTGACAATACCTTAAGTGATCCCTGTCATCTACCAGCTCCCTGAAGAAAGAAGGGTCCCCCAGTACCCAGGCTCCAGAGCCTCCAGCGTGCTAGGGACCCCCAGTCCCTAGCTGACTGGCCCCTAAGATCACTCCCATGCATTGCTGTGAGGCCCAACTTAACTCTGCCCCAGTGCGGCAGCCCCTCCTCCTTTCTGACAGTGGGAGGGCAAAGAGAGAGGAAGAGACAGCTGCATCCTCTGAATTTTCCTTCTCAGGTGATCGCTGTGGTGCCACCGACAATAACCTATGAGGACGGGGCAGGGGGAAGGCCCCCTGCTCTGGGGCAGCGGCAGCAGGGACCGGCACTCTGTAATGACATGGCGGACACCAGCATCCTCTTTCTGAAAGCTCCTTGGCAACATGTGCCAACAGTCTTAAACATGCCCATTATCTCTGAGCTAGAAATTCCACCCCAGGACTGTCTTCTAAGGAAGTAATCATGGTGAGCCATGAGGAATTTTCCATGACATGCTATGAATGGAAAAATACAAGTTAAATTTGGGCTTAGATTATATTCCTGATTTGGGGGAAGTTATATGTGTGTGTGGGGTCAGTTATAGTCATGAGGAAAAGTTTGATTTATAACAAATCTCTCTATGTTTTTAAGATAAGGCCTTTTCTCCCCCAGTCCCAGATCCTCGGCTGTCTTGGACATAGCAATCTAAAACCTTAAAAACCTAAAAATTGGTGAAGGGCTAGAAAAGAGTGACTGAAATGATACATGGCATGAGAATGGGATCTAAAAATAGAACTTTTCAGTAAGGAGAAACAACAACAGCTGCAGGGAAGATGAATAAAGTTTGAAACAATTGTGAAATAGAAGGGAAGAGGGAATGTGGATTTGGATTTCTAAATCCCAGGAAACAACTGGAAAAAAGTCTTGATTGCTTGCTTAACGACCTTGCCGTCTAACGGAGGTTCAAGGCAAATAGAAGAAAGTAATATTCTATACACCAGCCCCTGGTGAAGTGAAACGCAGGCCGAAAACCCACGGCCACCGGGGGAATCCTGCGGTGCCGAGCGCGTGTCCGAGAGCGGGAGTGTGGTCTGAGGTCTGTGAGTCCTCAGCCCTGGCCGACAGCCAAGTTCAGCCAAGTTGCTGGATGGCCCCAAAGAAGGCCACAGAGGCTGGTGTCCTAGTCTTTTGGAGGAAACACTGTTGGTCCATGAATAGGGCCTCTCTCCATGAATGAGGAGGTGCTGGGGGTTTCATGGGCTTGGACCTTGCTCTGCACTGGATTTACATGTGGATCTGAACTGGAGAACTGGGCAGGACTGGTGAGAGAACCTCCCCGAGAGTGATCCCTAGAAGGGTTGGGGACAGACAGTGCCTCAGAGGCCGGGGGAGGGGCAGCAGAGGAGGGTCTCTGAAGGCCCCCCTGCCCCCACCCCAGAAGTAAGGAATAGAGAATTCTTTCCAGCACGCAGTGAAACTGCCAAGATGACAGAAGCTAAGCCTCTTGGAGCAGATCGGCAGAAAGTTAGAGTCAACAGAGCGCAGTCTATTCACACGCCAAAGTAACTCGCGTTCTACTGAGCCTGCTTATTCCTGACGGGAACTGGAGCCAAGACTTCAGGAAGAGTCCGCTTCCTTGGAGGTGTGAAGAGAACTGGGCACCGCCCTCTGCAGGCAGTGGTGGTGGCATATCAGTGAGAGTGTGACCTTTGAAGCCCAGTGAAGGGGGGCCCTGTCATTCTTCCTACCTGTTTGCCCCACGACACCATCCTAGGAAAGGCCACTCACTACCTTTTCTGGGGGGCTGTTTTTCCAGTGTGAGTGGAGAATATAATCTGAATGAAACTTATGCAGAAACACTTCAAGTCCCATTCAAAGAAAGATATTTTAGTGTCTACTGCCATCTCTGCAAAGCAGGTAGAAGTTTCAGGATAAACATCTTTTTCCCTTCTTTCTCGTGCCAGCATGCACAGGGCACGTTCACTATGGATTCAGGCAGATGGACAGAAAGTCCTGGGGCCCTCAGTAGATTTTACAGGCTTCAATGCTGTCTCGGGGAGCCAGGTCCACAGGCACCCCAGGCAGGGAGGCTGGCAGGCAAGGAGGCTGGTGTGGGCCAGGCAGGAGGGCGGGGGGACTGGGAGGCAACCGAGCCTCCCAGAGCCCCTGAATCGCTCTGCTTTCTGGCATTCTCTTGTGGTCACGCCTCTTCTGTAGTCACTTGTCCTCTCATAACTGTCTCTGTCTCCGAGTGACGCTGCCCTTACATCCCTGGCCTCCAGACAGGTGTGCACATTTGCACATGCCCACACCCACGCTCCAGGTGTCCACGATCAGGCACGAGTGTCCCGAACCCACACTCCCAAGCACCTTCCGTACCAGCGTGATCAAGGCCACAGGCGATAGCCACAGAGGCCAGTGGCACAAAAAGCCCGATGAATTCACTTACCCTACACGCTCCCTTTCTTGCCAGGCTCTTCCTCACACAGATGATGGTAGCTTCACTTCCTCCTTCACTTCTCGTTCTTTCCAGGATTTCCAAGGGCTCCACAAAGCCCTCGCTGGCCGCCTGAACACCCTGGTTTACAGCCTCACCCCAAAACGGGGAGGGAATGAGGCATGATGGCTGTAAGCCCACAGTGAGGCCTCTTCTTTTACCCACCACCGGAGGGAGAAACTCAGGCTGTGAAGGCAGAAGGTGGGGGGTCAGCTCCTAAGAGACTCCCAGGTGTGTGGGCGCTGGAATATCTGGTCTGTTCTTCCCCCTGAAATAACAGGGCAGTCAGCAGCTCCTGGAGACAGAAGCCTTCCACACAGTATTGCCTGACTCATTATCCGGGCTCCTGAGCAGCTGAAGTTCTCATAAATTTCAGCCCAAGGAGCTTCATTTGCCAGGAGGGAGTGGAGGTGCTTGGTGAGGCAACCAACTGCAGAGACCCCTCTGTCACAGTGCGGGAGCTTCGTCCCCTGCTTGCCCCCTCTTGTTAGGATGCAAAGAGATTCCATCAAGTTAGGTGGGTACCGGCCAGATAATAGCCATTGTTGTGAGGCAAACAAGCACACTGGCAGGCAGGGCTGGGAGGCTGCCAGCCTCCTGGGCCCCAGTGAATCTTTTCTCACTTCAATTTGGGCACTCTGGGTCATTCATCCTCTCACGGCCATTCCACCGCAGCCGTTCTCTGCCACCACTGTCCTGTGTGACGCCGCCCTTGTAGCCTCAGCCTCCAGGCGCAGGTGTGCCCACTTGCGCAAGCCCACACCCTACTCCAGGTGTCCACCATCAGGCATGCGCACCCCGCCCATGGCCCCAAGCACCTTCTGCATTCAAGGCCGCAGGTGTAGCCACAGAGACCAGTGGCATGAAAGCCCGAGCATCTTCATTTACCCCACACTGTCCACACAGAGCGCTCACCCCTGTCAGGCAGGGTTCTATGGATTTCCACAGTGTGTCTTCTCACTTAATCCTCATGAGAACCTGGGGAACCCCAAAGTGTCTTTGGTCCCGCTTTGCACTTTAGAGGACCTGCAGGTCGCACAGCTAATAAATGGCAGAGTAAGGACTGAAACCCACCAGTCCGGGCCTATCAGTCCCTGCCTCATGCGTGCTGAGAGCCTGCACAGCGCCCCTCCTCAGAGGAAGAGCCAGGGTTTGAACCCAGAAGTCACAGCTTGCATTCAGGGTTGGCACATAGTAAGCACGCAGCCTGGAGGAAAGCTGGGTTTAGCCTGCAGGAGGGACCCTGCTTTTTTTGCTTTGTAACAATCAGTCATATGCAAGTTTCTGGGGGCTGTGTTTTAGAACATTCTTGAAGTATAACATGTCACCATTGCTCCTTTTTACTTGTAACATCTGCTGTAGCCACTCAGCACACTGAAACGTACATTACGGTAACTGAAGTTTTGTAGAATGTCCCCACAGCCCTTCAAGTAGCAGGAGGGTTTGCATGACAGCAGTAGGGCATCCCCCTGCCGCTGTGCAGAGATTATGAGGGCTGGTCCGGGTGGTAACTGAGTGTTTGCCCCTTAACACTGACTTGTGCCCTTGGCTTGTCCTGGCTTGCGGGAGATAAAGAGGACATGGTGCCCGGAACCTCTGAAATTTCAGCCAGGTGACCTGGGACCTTGGAAATAAGCCCAGCATGGAACTGTCTGCAAACAGCCCAATTCTGGTCAATCGATGCTTATGGAAATCGTTTTTCTATTGAGTCAGGCAGAGGACTGAGAGCAGATGAGCCTCTCATTTTAGTTCTTTGGGAACAACGAGGATGGTAATGTGAGTTATACAGAAAGACCAACAGACAGGATATTGCACATCTGAGTCATTAGAAAAATAGATATGATTATGAACATACACATAAAATACAACCTCTCTCCACCAGCCCACAGAGAGGCTGGTTTGTTTATTATGCAGATTGTGTTTGACTTTATGGAATTGGATGTTATTTAAATTCAATTATTGTGAGGTTGACTTCTTCTTTCTAGTACCAGTTGAGTAAATTTAGAGGCAGTTAGAGGGAATAGGTACATTTGTCTTATCCCAGTTAAATTATAGGGAGAAAAGCACTGCAGGAATAAAATAATTACCATGAAAAAACAAAACAAAGCAAAACCTTGGTTTGGAGGGTTTGGTTTGGGTTTGTGTGTTTGTTTTCCTTGTCTCCTCTTGTGTTCCTTTTTTGGACTGATGAACAGGAAGGCTGGCATTGTTTCTATACAGAGCGAGGCACATTATTCCTCTCTCTCTCTCTGTGTATGTGTGCAAGGTAACCTGCTGGTATTTGAGGAGAACTAGAAATAATTACACAGTTAATTGGATTTAGTGTAGATAACTACAGCTCATTAAGGCTTTTAGTCTTTTTTTTTTTACTTAGTAATAGAGTTCTTTCTTTTGTAAATCAAATTATCTTGCAACTATCCCTTATTTCCTTCTGCCGGCGTTGACACACTGTTAGTCTCCAGAAGCCAAGGTTTGGCCTTGGCACCACTGAGAGAGGAAGAGAGAATTTGGGTACAGCCTGGTTGGGAAGGGAGCATGCCGCGTGCCTTGGATGGGTACAGAGCTAAAAGGTTGGCTGGAAAGGACTCCAGCCAGAAAACAAAGAGCTACCCATACACTGCCTGAGAATGCAGAGAATTCAGAATGGCTTGTTTATGTATAATAATGGATTCTAGGGCCAGGGGATCTTTGAAGGTCATCTTATCAATCAGCCTATTTTCCATAGATAAGGGGAAGACTTGCTTTATCATCCTCCAAGGCAGCAGGAGTCCCAGGCTCTCCTAATCATTTTTCTATCATTTTTCTACCATGAAGAAGGTCTTGGTGATAGGTCATTTTTCTTGATCTTAATTCTAGGATACATTCACTTCTCACAGGTCTGTGGAATCTAGATATCATAGCCTGTGGTCCTGTGTAGGAAGAAGACAATGGAGACTTCTAGGTTTTTCTTCTATTCGCTGGCCCCATCTGTGTTCCCCCTTTTGTCTCCTCTTTCCCAACTTTCCCCCACCAACCCAGATCACAGCTACACAATTAGTTGGTCAATATCATGGACCAATTTGGTTGTGTCCATAAAGTTGAAAGGATGTGTAATTGATAGGCCTTACTGTTACTTAGCTGCACCACCCAAATATGTGCAGTCTAGGAGTGCTAGAAAGCAGTCCTTTAGTTTCCCTATCAAGGCAGTTCTCCATCCTCAAACCTACATGGACATTGGGGAGACCCTACTCTCTTTGGATTCTCTCCTTATTCTCCTCTATAATCCTAAAGAACGTTTTCTGCTCTCACGTCCATTCCTCCCCAATACATACCAGTTCTGGCTCCATGCTGGAGGTGAACTTCTTCTTTTAAGGCTGTAGATTCTCTGAGTCTTCACAGTGGAGAATCTACAAGGCAATTTTAACTTTCCCTATTAATATAAACTGCATCTCAGAGAAAACCTTAATGTATTCCAGTGTTTAAAAAAAATAAATCTGTCTCTTAATTTTTTTTTAAGATTCATTTATTTATACATACAAGCTGGGGTGTAGACCAGAGGTGTGGGGGGCAGTGAGAGGATTCACCAGAGACAGAGTGGGGAGCAGAACAGGCAGATCTACTGAAATACACTGCTGAGGGGAGCAGCGGGCGAGGCAGGAGAGTGCCATGTGGGAAGCTTCTTCTGTGCCATGTGGGAAGCTTCCTGGTGGGGGATCGAACTCTAGCTGCAGTGGCTCTGGACAGCTTCATAGTGTTGTGCTTAACCCGTTGCACCATCAGGAAGACCCTGTCTCTTAATTTTGACTTAACAGCTATCTCTTCCTTACAATGGTGGGGTGTCAGGAGGGAGTGACAGGGAAGTTAAAGTTACCCCCCTCCCCCGACTATGTTAATTCTCAATAGAAGGACAGAGCTGGGAAGAGCCTCTGCCTTTGTGTTGATATGCTGGCAGGGGTGTCAGCAAGGCCCTCGCTCTTTTTTTTTTTTTTTAAAGATTTATTTTTTTTATTTATACATACAAGTTGGGGTATAGGCCAGAGGCGTGGGGCGGTGAGAGGGCTCACCAGAGACAGAACGGGTTGCAGAACAGGCAGATCAGAAATACACTGCTGAGGGGAGCAGTGGGCAAGGCAGGAGAGGTCTGCCGCGCCATGTGGGATTCTCCCCGGCCGGGTGTCGAACTCGCGTCACCACTGCCAACAGCTCCACAGCGCAGCGCTTAACCGCTGCGCCACCGGGGAGGCCCCAAGGCCCTCCCTCTTATCAGGACTGGAAAGCTAAGGATCTTTGGCCTGGGCTGCTGGGGTGGGAGAAGAGATGAAAAGCAGGCAGCCCGGGGGGTGGGCCCAGGCAGCCTGATGGACAGAGCAGGCTGCAGAGCCTTACCCTGGCTTTTTCTCACGCACCTAACAACCCAAGTGGCTGTCTTCAAATGTAAAAGAGAAGAAATAGTCAATAGCCTCCTTTGGTATTGAGGTAGTTGGTGGAAGAAAGCCTACGGAAGTATTCTGTTAGAACTGTGAAATGTCTATGACGTTAGAGTTATTGATAAGACAACGTTATATGAGGGAGGAAGAAAGGAAGGAAGAAAATTGACTAACATTGGAAGTAGGAGAGAAGGTGGGTTCAGGGACAAGCTGCTGCCCTATTATAACCTGTGACACATTAGCCAGCCTTTGTGAGACCTTACTGGTGCTGGACATGGTGCTAAACATAGTTTCTCACTGCCCCCTCCCCCAATTTCACAGTTGATCCGTTTTATCTTGATAGAAAGGATCCACTCTTGCTATACTTCTCTAGTCTATACTCTTAAGTCTCTCAAATGACTATCTTGTACCAGTTCTCAGATCTCCAAAACCTCCTCCCACCTTCACTCTGAGCTCATAAATCTGCCTCATATATCACCTAGAAAATAGAAGCAATGAAAGGAAAACTTGCCAAATTCATGGTTAATTCTCAGTTCTCATCCATCTTGGTCCTTCAGCAGCACTGGGCAAGACTGAACACGCCTCTTTCTTAAATCACTTTGTCTTCTTCGACTGTTGGAACTGCGTGTTCTCTTTTCATCCTGCTGACATTTCCTTCTCAGTTTCTTCCACCCCGTGTTCCCTATCTCCTGAGCTCTGATACTGGGTTGTCCTTTGGGGAGCAGCCCCTCCCTTGTCTGCATACACTCACTTCTGGTGACTTCACCACCGGGATGCCAAAGGCTCTAAGCCCTAGGCCTCTCCCCTAAACCCCAGATGAATGTGGATTGCAGGCCCTACTTGGTGTCCCCACCTGGATATTTAATTGGCATCTCCAAGTTGAGGCATCTGTAAGTGAGCTCCCAATCTGCCCCCCAAACCTGCCCTCACTCAGGTTTTCCCATCTCAATTGAAGGCAACTCTCCATCCTTCTTATGGTTTAGGTCAACATTAGCCTCATGGCTGACTTGTCTCCTGTCACCCCCCCGACACCCAATACAGATCTTAATGTCCGGGATATTCAAACTACATCCAGAAACAAACCATCTCTCAGAACTGCCACTGCCAACATACTGGTCCGAAACAAGATCTTCACTCACCTGGATTATTGCAACAGCTTCCTGTTTGTCTCCTTACTCTGCTCTTACTTTCTTCTGGTCTATTTTCAACAAAGCAGCCAGAGCAAGCTGTCAGTCCTGGTGGGATCATGTCACTCTCCTCTGCTCCCAACATGCTTCTGATTTCCCATCTCGTCACAGACAATGGCAAGTCTTTAACATGGTCCACAAGCTCTGAGAGCTTCATGCCCTATTACTGACCCCCGTGGTATGCCTAACTTCATCTCCTAGTCCTCTTCCGTCATTTACTTTACCCCAGACTCAGGCCCTTTGGTGCACCAAGAAATGCTAGGCGTGCTCTGCCTCAGGGCCTTTGCACTCACTATTTCTTCTGCCTAAAGGCTCAGCCCCCAGATATCTCTGTGACTGGCTCCCTTGCCTTCCTCAGGTCTTCACTCAAATGTCCCAATTTGGTGAAACCATCCACAGCCAGTCTGTTTAGAATTTCACCTCACCCCCCCCCCTTGGTCTCCACGTCCTTTTCCCTGTTTCTTTCCCTCCGAAGCACACGACAGTATTTTAGGTCTTAGCATTTACATGTATCTTTTTTATTTGTCTCCTTTCTACTGAGTAATTTGGGTTAGTTCCATTCACTGCTGCATTCCTGTCACCTAGAACAGGACTCGGAACATACTAGCTGAATATTGAATGAATAAATGAATGATTGAATGAGGCTCAGAGAGGTTAAGCTACTTGTCCAGGGTCACACAGATTGAAAGAGCTGGAGACAGCCAGTTCTGACTGGAACGAGAGCTCAAGCTGGTAATCACCATGTTCATCTCAATGAAAGAAGCTATCCCAAAGCTATCACCATGTTCATCTCAATGAAAGAAGCTATCCCAAAGCTGCTCCGAAGGCTGACTCTTCTGTTGTGTCCTTTGTTCTGATCCCCAGAGCAGTGAACTGCAGCAAGGCTGGGCTGTAACTGTTTCACTAGACTCTACTTGTTTCTTTCTGCCTGGTGATGCGACTGCTAGTCCCTGAGGGGGTGGGAGGGGATGTCTCAGTTTACCTGACCTTTCCATGTTAACTACGTAACCTAAAACCCCAGGAATTAGCCCTTTCAGATTGAGAGGGGAGAAATGAAGCAAGCCTGAAAAAATCAGAAAGAAATCCAGGAATGGAGAAATGGCCTGCAGCTTGCTCTGTTGTTGGCAGGGAGGACAATCCACCTAGTTCTCCTCTTCTACCCTCCAGCTCCGTCCCAGCCTGGGGTCATGGGTCACCTTGTCCTGCCTCCTGCCTCTGGGTGACCCCACTAAGGCCACGAGAGATCGGTGCTTTTCTGTCCGGCATTCTCCAAGAAGGGGTGCCCACAGAGCTCTCAGCCCAGTCACGATCCTGGACTGGGGGTCCTGAGTTCTGTGCTCTGACCCCGACCCCCTCCGAAGGGCAGCCTCTCTCAAGGGCTCTTGGGGCTCAGCTGATGCTCTCCTTTCAGTGTGGCTCCCTTTCTTACCTGTTTGATAGGAAGAGAATAAAACAGAGCTGCAGTAGCAAGGCTGTGAAGTAAAGTCCCTATGGAAACACGAGTTAGAATTATACCCGCCTGGAGCACTTACTCGGGCCGGGCTCTGTGCCCTCCCGTTGCATGTCTGAGTTCGCTCGCTGCGCAAGGCCACACTTTGAGGAGGGGAAAGTTGCCTGTCACGGAAAGATAAAGAAACAAATGGAGTCTCAGAGAGGTTAACACTTTTTACTCCGCTCACGTATTCACGTATTCACATGTTCATCTGTCTCCGGTTTTTCACGCCACAGTGGATTTATTTGGAACTATTAGGAGCTATTTCTTTGATCGTACTCAGTCCAGAAGCTTTAATCTCTATGCATTTAAAATTTCATTAAAATATATCCAGTAGTCCAGGAGCTGTGTGTGTTTTATTGAATGCTTATACCATTCATGCGGTGGCCCAGAAAATAGCCGGCACAAGAAGTGTTAAGGGACTTACTTTAGTTTGCACGGCCAGTAAGTAGTGAAGAGACATATTCAGACCGAAGGAGTCTGTCTCCAAAACCATGCTCTTCATTCCTCCTCCTTGTCCCCCTCCAGCCCTTGGCTCCACCCTGTGTCCTTGGGGGGCTGAGGTTAGAGATCTGAGTTTTCTGTTGCCTTAGTCTTTCCCAGGCTGGTCTCTGGGGCTGGGCGCTCAGCGCAGATCCCCAGGAGGTGCCTGGTGCCCTCAGCACTCAATGAAGCCTGTGGCTCTTGGTGTTTGCAGACTCTGCTGACAGAGGGTCACACCCTCCCAGCTTCGAGCCTGGAGCCTTGGGGGCTGCCCAGAGGGCTCTCCTCTCCCACACGCTGGTGCCCATACTGCCGACACAACTTTTCGTGCACCTGCTCTGTTCTGTGGGTACACAGGAGCAGCCCCCTTCCCGGAGGAAGCAATTAGAGAATAATTTAGTGCCAAACTGGATGATGCTGCTGGGAGAGGAGAAGTACCTGTTGCTGGCAGTTGTGGGAGACTTGGTGGAGGGGCCTGAGCTGGACCTGGGAGGGGGCGGCATCTGGAGAGGGGACAAGAAGAGACCTGTAGGCACAGGCGTGGGAGGCCCCAGGGAGCAGGAAGGCGAGGAGCAGAGCAGTGAGGTGAGAAGCTCGCCTGATGTCAGGAAGACCTGGCCTTCCATTTGGCCCATGCCACCAGCTGGCTGCTGACCCTGAGCTGGTCACTTGACCTTTCTCTTCCACAGGGGTGTGTCTTACATGGAAAGATGTTTATCACCTTGGTTTCCACCATTTTTGTTTTTAACAGCATTTATTGCCAAGAACATCTTCAGAGAGTCTGGTCTGAATGGGCCCGCCGCTGGCTCACTTCCGTTTTTCTTGTTGAAAAAGCACAGCCCCACCCTGTCGAAGGTGGCAAAGGCCTCTCAGGAGCCCTAGACCCAGAAAAAGATTATGGCCCTGCTCCCAAATGTACACAACATACACTAAATCATAAAATACAACATTTACGTGATTGCCAAGATTAAAACAGTATCATTCTGGGTTTATCATTTTTTCTAAAATTGTGAATTGCTTCATTCGTCAAAATTAAACACTTTTGGAATCCCTGCTTTCTAATATTTGTGGCACCTGAATCAGGCCCTCCTTCCATTAGGATACTTGAGCCCCAAGGGCAGGTGTGAGGCCCAAACAGGGGCTCCAGGGAAGCAGGCCCCTCCCCCACCCTGAGGCGTGTTGGGCCCTCTGCCAGGCACTGGGCTAGGCCATGCTCCCTCCTTCCCCTCGTGAGGCTCCAGCGAGCCCTGCTGGCCCCATCCAGAACCCGGTGGGGCAGCGGCTCTTCCTCCCTGTCTCACGGCGGCAGCTGGGGAGTAAGGACGCCTTCGCTGCTGCTTGGCGTCGTTGCTGGGGACCGGAAGTCCTGTCTCTTACCTGATCGGCAATTTGACATGGTTGCTTAACAACCCGATTAATCAAACCCAGCTCATCCTGTTATAATTAATGAGCCTAGGAAATGCTGCCATGAATAATGAGGGCTTCTGTCTCCCCCACCACCCCTCTCCCCAACCATCCTTCCCTTTTCTTTCTCAGAGCTGCAAAGAAGCTGCTCGATGCCAAAGGCCCTTAGGCCTTGAGGGGCTCGCTTCGTGCCCAGCAGTATGGGCATCTCTGGACTCCTCTACTCTTCTCCCAAGCGCCACAGCTGCCCACCGGTGCCAGAGGCTGGCCATGTCCTAGAGGACAAAGCCTCTTATCCATCACAGATCTCTGTGCTTTCCATTTCCGAGCTGGAAGGAAGGTCTGTTTCAGGCACTGTACTACGCGCCAAGGACGCAAAGATGGAGAAGCTGTTGTCCCCATGAGGGTTTCCAGGGCAGTGGCCAGAGACAAGTGGGGAAGTGCAGTGACAGGGCGTGTGGCAAGCAGTGGGGGTCGCAGGGAAAGGGTCTTGGCACAACTGGAGGAACGAAGTGGGGACAGGCAGGTTTGATGGGGAGGAGCCGCTCAGACTTCCGCTGAGTTCCTCACGGCACAGGCACCCCCGCAGCACTGGGCACGAGCAGGCGCTGGGGCTCGCGCCCCCCAGGTCCACGTGGTTCTCTTCTCCTGCGTGGGCAGTCACATCCCCTTTCTCAGGGCAGTGTGGGGAACCGGAGCAGGCACTTGATTTTTTTATTTATACATTCAAGTGCAGAGGTTGTTGAGGACTTCTGAAAGTGCATGAGGCACTGGGAGAAAGGGGCACAAAAATGAACCACCCCTCATCTCTGCCTGTCAGGGACCCTCTGGCCGGTAGACAGGCATGTACCCGGGACCCTGTAAGGATGCAAAGAACATGACTAAGTATGCAAATTGAGACTGAATTTATAGGTCACGAGGGCACCTGAGCTTGAGACCCTCCTGAGCTTTGAAGAGAAGCCGCCAGTGCAGGCTGTCACACTCTTTGGGTGGCCCAGGTTTGCATAAAAACCACTCAGTTTGACAGAAACCCTAGGGCTTGGGCAGCACGGAGTGGGGACCAGGACTTTGAAGTGTTAAAGTGGCCTAGCTTGGAAGCACTGGTGGGGAGGCACAGGTGGGGTGGTGGGAAGAAAGTGGGGCGGGGAGGGCAGAAGACCCGTCTCCTCCGTGTAGCCTAGTGCCTCTCAACGAAGCCGGTGGTCTGGTTTGAGCAGTGTGGTCTGACCCACCAGGTTGACCCAAACCAGAGCTGCAGGGGCCCACCCACCCACCCACGCCCCATTAGACCCAGGGTCGTCCTCATTTCCTCTGCCTCTCTCCCTGCAGGGGGAGCTGCTGAGCCCGTGCCGCTGCGATGGTTCGGTCAAGTGCACGCACCAGCCTTGCCTCATCAAGTGGATCAGCGAGCGGGGTTGCTGGAGCTGCGAGCTCTGCTACTACAAGTACCACGTCATCGCCATAAGCACAAAGAATCCTCTGCAGGTACAACCGGGGCTGGCCGCTGGGGGGCGCTAGGGGTGGGTCTCCCAGCCGGCTTTCCGGGAGAGGATTTCACTTTGCAGCCAGAGCAGAGAAAAGGAATGAGAAGGGCAAGACCATTGGTGATATTTGGACAGGAGGGAGTGAAAAGTTTGTTGTTTTCTCTTAAATCTCAGCCAAGTGAGGAGAAACGGGTGGGGGAGGGGCGGGGCGGGGGGAGAGAGAGTGGGAGAGAGAGAGAGAGAGAGAATATGGGAGAATCATATGGAAGAGAGAATACGTGAGGTAATGGGTGGGAGGGATGGATGAATGGGTGGATGTTAGTGCAAAGAAAGGAATAGGAAGGAAAAGAAAGAAAGGATGGGAGAAAAGGAAAAAATAAAAGAAAGACCAGAGGGCAAGAGAGCAGGAAAGAAGAGACAGAGGTGGGAGGGGTGAGGAGGACAGCTGAGTGTGGGGAAAGAAGGATTAAGAGAGGAGCCTCAGTGACACCTCCCAAGCTTTGATGTGCACGTAAGTGCAGTGCGGGGGTGGGGGGGTGGGGGGGGTGGGGCGCCTGTCAGAATGTAGGCCAAGAGTCAGGAGCCCTGAGGGGCTGAGCGTCTGGATTTCTAGCAAAGCTATTCAGCGTTGCTGAGGCTGCTGGTCTGGGGGTCACACTTCTTGAGACAAGAGGACAGAGAAAAATGGAGGAAAGACAGGAAAGGAAAGACAAGGAGAAGAGAAAGGAAGAGACGGTGAAGAGGTTACTTTGAGATTAACGGCAGGGAGGCCAGTACTGGGGGTGGGGTCCGCCTAGCAGCTTGAGGGGGGCTCCTGTCCTCCCTTCTGCCCCACCTGTCGCATCCACCACCGCCTGGTGCTGGCCGACCTTGCATCACCCGTGACTCCTCCAAACCAAAGGCTCTCCTGTGAGGGGCACGCGCACGTGCAAACACACACACACACACACACACACACACACACACACACACACACA